>JASAND010024766.1:0-10465 GCA_030248195.1 Trissonchulus latispiculum
GTATGGGGGTCTGCGCCATCATTCTCCCAACATTAACCTTCTGCTCACACAAACAGGAAACAAGTACATAAAAATCAACAGCACAAATTGAGAATCGGAGAATGCGGTTACAGTGAAGACGATTAGTCGATGTATACAGCGATCCCCATGCCCTACCCAAATATTGGCATAGTTGATACAGCTAATCCTTGAGTCCTGTAGAAACAAAGAGACCAGGAAGTCACAACCCTACATCAACACAGCTCAAGAAGAAATCCAACATTGTAGCTGAAACCGACTGGCGTCATCTTTTCATCAAAATGTTTCCATATGAAGGATAACCAAAGGGCTAAAGGCTAAAGCACAAAAGCAACACAGAACTTTCAGACAAAGTTATCAGACAGAATAAAAAAGCAGACAACGTAGTAAAATGATCACAGCTAAACGGGCAATTAAAGTGTGCAGAGGAGCAAGTTAGCGAGCAACACACGCAAATTCACGATTTTAGCTACTGGCTTTCTCACAGCCGATATAATTACCAATTCTTGGCGACCATTGTCTTTCAGTATGTATCAGATATGAAGTTTAAGAAATCTTAGCACTCTACAAACGCCCGAGGCTGATACTGAAAATATCCTATGCTGGTCGCTTGTCAGGTGGAGCTACCAGAGCTTTGATGCACTCAATCGGCGTTCTGATAGCCTTGCACAACACATCGGGGAATTGCTGTGGCAATTATTTTGTGTCAACATTTCCCTTCCCCTCAATAAATGTATGTATTCGTTTGCCATTCAGTTAACTACTGTGTTTGACTACTTGGCCAATAGATTCGCAATATTTTAGCAACATGGCCACACTGTTTTAGCCATTTAGTTAAACGGCTGCACTGTTTTGGTTGAAGGTAAAGCAGCTCACAGCTTAGTTGTTAATTGTATTATGACATCAAGACGATATGACACCATTTTACAGCGAGCTATGCAAATGAATAACAAATTGCCGACGAAACAGTGAACCAATCAATTGTTGATCTGCAAGCAACCCGACAAACTCATCAAAGCTCAAGCCCGCCACTTCTTCCTAAGAACTTATCTACTCTTAATAACCAATATGATGAATCCATCGGCCAAGCAGTCAAACGCAGTAGTTACCTGAACGTCCAATGAATTAGGCTTCGATAAAAGTTTATTGAAGGAAAGGGAAATGCTGGCACGAAATAAATGGATGGAAACTAACTTAACTAACGTTTACTACTAACTAACTAACTAACTGATCAATTTACAGTACTTAACTAGGGAATAGTGGCGGCAAGCACGAACAAACCAGTGATGCACCGATAAAGCATTAAACTTTATCACGGCAGAACGTTGTTCAAGTTGAATTTCAAATCTTTCTCGAACTATTTTGAAAGGTTTTCCACACTTTAATGTCTTCCATGTTTAAACTTTTGATATTTTTCTAACCAGCTTGGAGACTTGAGAAATATTTCAAGGCTTATTGTAATTTCAAGATACGTTTTGGATAGTTCGAGTCAAAGTTAGAGTTGATTGCTAACTTGAGTCATATTTCTAGAGAAGTTGCAACCTCTCCTCACTTGTTGACCTATTTGCTCGATACCTGCTACTCTGCCTCGGAAATAAACAGAAATAGCAGCCAGTCTTGTTTTCAGTAGCTACAAATTGTATCAGAGGTCAGCTTCAGTTAGGAGGAAACAGAAATAGCAGCCAGTCTTGTTTTCAGTAGCTACAAATTGTATCAGAGGTCAGCTTCAGTTAGGAGGAACTAGAGAAGACATAAAATTCAATACTAAGTTAAGCTTTTTGAGTTATTTGAACCCTAATATATAAGCTGCTCAGAAGCAAAGGATACACTATACCAATTGTCCTCAAAACTTAGATCACCGGACATATTACACAAAATACCACCTGCTTAAACAACAACAAGGGCAGCTATATCTACTAACTTGCTTGTAGGTTTGTTTAGATTATTTCGGATAATAGGAGCAAGACAGGGTCCAAATATTATGGGCGCAATTGCTATGGAATCAAAAAGTCGTGACACCGATGAAGGCCAATAAAACAATGGAGATCCCGTTGGATGATGTGATTTCAAGTCTGTGGGAGTCGACACACGGTAAGTGAGCGGATTTAAGATAGCTGGTAAAGTAATTAAATAGTAGGAGGAATATGCAACTATAGCGTTTGCGCCAAATAGGGATATAACGTTGTAGGGAGTCCAACAAATCAAGTAAACTAATACCACTGGAACTGTGGCACGAGCAATTTTTTGCATTCGCGAGGTTCGTTTTTTCCGATCCGCAAAATATAAGATTTGCCTGATGTGTCTCATTTTTCTGTTCTTGTAACAGGAAAATGCCATTGTAATCACATACGATGCAGTCATCAACGCTGCTGGCATCCAAAAAATGCAACTTAAATGGAAAATGTAATAGTACAACTCCCAGTTAAAAATGATTTGATAATCCACCAAGGATGGCTGTTGTCTTCTACCAGCAATCCAAATGTTGGTGCATAACTGGGTTATATTTGAGCTAGCATTTTCTGGTGTCGGCAGCATAAATGATCTATATACAAAGGCTTCCGGTGAGCTTGTGAGAGCAGCTGCTACCCATGTTAGTGCAATTGCCACTCGTGCTCGTTTCATTTTGTAACTCGATGATGTGCTGAAACTGCAGACTTCCATACATCGTAATATCGATATGCAAGAGACGAGATAGGAAGACATGTAAAATGAAAAGGACACCAACCAAGTTGACAGGGGGCAGGTTATGCTGCTTCGAAGTAGTTGTGGGGCATAAACTCGCAGAAGCCGGGTGCCTGCAAATACCGTTGATATCAAAATATCAACAAACCCTAGATGGGCTTTTAACAGAAAATAATGTCGGGGCAATGCTTGGGTGCTTCTTCGCTGCAGATGATGCATTCTTATAATTGTTCCAAAATTCAGCGGAAATGCGATAACGACGAGTAATACTAAATATGCGACTTCCCAAGCATTAGCTTCCATGTTTTCAGATAGCTGAAATAGATCTAAATGAAATATATTCCTAATTAAAGCATGTCCAGGTTCTCAGAGGGCCGTCAGCCAAAAACAGGCTGGGGCAGTGATTACGAGCTGGGTTTGGTGGTCCACAAAAAGATGGATGGTGAATAACACTACACTAAAGGTAATGTTAACGGCTCGCGAGAGCCCAAGCATTGGAATTACGTGAAGTGCTGTCAACCGATTCTAAGTTGTAATCAACCACTCTATTGGTCACTTTCCGTAAATAATATCAATACCCCTTCTTAGGATTTCATGCTGCAGTCGTCTTAAAATTTAAAACTTAGCACTAAGAATTGCACATTGCTGCACTACAAACTCAATAAGACAAACTAAACATGTGAAAAAGAAAGTCGTTGTTGTCGAAAAAATCGCCGTTAAAACCCGAAATGATCAAATGAATCGGTATAGTCCACTGAGTAACCATGGTCGCTTACGGGTTTACGGTCTTACATGCTAAATCAAACTGCTGTTTATTTGCAGCTTGAAAATACGTTTGCCGCATTACTGCGTAGAGATTGGCAGGACTAAAAGAAAGTTTGTTTGTGCAGGAATCAGTAATTGAACAGAAAGAGTCTTGGTAAATTTTCAAGGAAGAAGGGTAAAGTTAAAACAGGATGACTAATCCAAAACCTGAGCTTTTAACAAAAGTTCTGTCGTAGTAATGCCAAGAATTTCTGTTTGTCACGGAAGCAGGGGCGTTTGTGATGTTGGTTACCTCGTGACTAGGTCGGCCTTAGGATGCAGCTGCTAATGAAATTAGAGTGCACTTAGACAAAGGTTTTCCTTTACGCAAAAGTGTTCACCTTTAGTCCCTGAAACCGTAAGGTGGAGAGGCAAGTACAACGGAAGATATAACCATTAGTCCTAAGAGTGTTGTACACAGGTTCTATCAAATGAACAGAATTGTGGAGAATTGACATCTTTCAGGCTCAAGAGCTTAACGAACACGCTCTTTACTCATCATAAGCTACTTTGAAAAACAGTAATGAATTATGTCTCAGTTCGGCTAAAAAATAATTATATTTCAGTCAATGGCAGTTTAATCTTCATAAAATTTAATATTTTCATTCCATCTTTAACTTTCAACAGAATGAAGCATTACATTTAATCAGCAGATTTACAATTAAAGTAGCTGATCAAAACTCAATGGTTAGCCAAAATCAATCAATGGATTACATTAATCTCTCCTTTTCATTCCAGACGTAAGCAAGAGTACATAATCCATATAAGTGTGACAGCAGGCAAGCTCTCCGTTATCAGCTCAAAGTACATGATCTGCACGCTAACGGCTGACCCCCCCCCAAACGTGTATGTTCACTTCAAAGAAATTCGCACGCTATCTTTGCGTTATAAAGCAGACACAAATTGGACGCACGCAGGCGTTGTGTTTTCGAGCTTTAACACGTAAAGATATGGCTAGTGAGCGTACAGAAACGTGTCCTGGGTACACATTTGTGGGGGGTCACTAGGTACAGGTTTGTGTATGGGGTCAGCCGTTAGCGTGCAGAGCATGTGCCTTGAGCTGATAACAGAGAGCCTGCCAGCTGTCACCCTCTTATCTATTATGTACTCTTGATGCAAGGTATTTTCTGTCTATAGATGTTAGGACAATTTGAATTATCTTTTCTTGGCCAGTCTTCCAATGCGGATTGCAGCTAACAGAAAGCGAACTTTAGTGAATGCGGCACATTAGTATTAGCAAGGGTACATACTACATATGAGTATGACAGCTGTTATACACTAATGTATTATGAGCGTGACACTCTGCACGCTAACGGCTGACACCCCCCGAAAATTGGACCCTTCACTTCAAATGAATTTGACCGCTATACATGTGTTCTAAAGCTCGAAACTGACACAAAACTCGCTCACATTGTGCTTGGGTTTTCGAGCTTTAGAACACAAGCATAGAACGAGTGAGCGTACCCTCATTTCGACTGGGTACCAATTTGCGGAGGGGTCACTGGGGTCAAATTGATACCTACATAGAGTATGCCAACTGTCAGACTCTTATCTATGTACTCTTGGCATTAGTATTACTTTGGTATTACTATTATTAGTATTAGCTTGGACGAGCCGGCTGCCGCTTAAGCTTAAGCCGCCATAGCTTAATTCTTTTAGTCCAGGCAATCTTCTTGTGTTTAGTCGCTAAACTCGTCTTTCTTTCGTTCTTTTTGTGAATCGATCCAAAGACGCTTTTGTAGTTCCACTTTGCTATAATGCGGGAGCTAGATTCCCGTCTTTGCCGCTTTGTCACCTCCTGCTGAAATCTTTGAGCTATATCATCCTTCCAAAACAAGCGAAATAGCATAGATCATAGTGCTGTGCTCGTGCAGCAATCTGAGATTTCGTACGGGTTCTTGCATAAACCAGTGCGTCACTGAAGCAACTCGAAAGCTTTATATTTAGCGGATCAAAACTCAACCTTAGTCAAGAATGGCTAGAGTTACAACACAAAAATGCACTTGCATAGGAGGACAGCATGGGCATAAATCGATTGAAAAGTCTATTGCTAATACTTTCTTCAATGTGGATGTCTTTGGATGCAGCAGTCGCTCACCATCTATCTGAGTAGCCCTCGAGGGGTCTATCTTTGAAACATTCCAAAATTTTAAGGAAAATTACCCTAAAATTTGCAAAAATTGCTAATTTTTAGAATTTTTGCACAAAACTTAGCCTGTCACTATGATAAGCCTAACCAGACAAGGCTGCAGTCATTTAGTGTCACTGCTGCCTCGATCCGTCGACGAATGCGACCCTTCAAGGGCTGCAAATACCAGAACCTGGAAAAAGGACACCAGGGCTCTTACCTAGTGAATTGAATTCATCAAATCATCCATCCAATGGCAGAACGAACGGGCAAACTGGACATACAGGGGCCAGGACAATACCAGCATTGCATCCGTAAAGACTAAGGAGGGTGATCTGCGAGTTTGCTTATTTTCACATATTTTCTATTCCGTATGGGTTCTCAACTCAAGACAAGTGCCTTTTGCGTACGTTTGCTTGCATTGCTCTGCAGAGCCCTTCAAAGAGCTTCTAAGAATTTTCAAAGTACGGTGAAATCGGCTTTGCTCAAAATTGCTCCTCAAATGAGTAGGTCATTGAACGTTTTGTCCTATCCTGAACTTATAGGACATACATTCAATACTGTCAGGAGGAAACTAAAGATGGCAGAGCTGATTCGATTGGTCAGTTCAGTTATACCGATGTGGCGGCGGCCTGGAAAACGTTTTCCAAGCCGGCTACTCGAATCGGCTTTCCTGGCAAACGACAAATGTTAGCTCTGTCCGGTTATAATTTTAAGACTGGTTCGGGTTCCGCCGTACCAGTTCCGGTTCTGGTTCTAGCTTCCAGTTCTAGCTTCCAGTTCTAATTGAGTTTTGTTTGAAACGGATAAACGTTTTTTAATTATACAATTGAAGACAAAACTGGTGTAAAGGAACCCTTTCTTTAGTGTTATTAGGAACTCTCACAAGCTGCGGCTAATGATAACAAATTAAAATTTCAAAAAGTATAGTACTCATATTTTATAACCCTCTACTTCGTTTAGCCAGAATTCACGTTGCAATCAGATTTACAGTAACCAAGCTTTATGTATATCTGTATATATTTGCTAACCAAGACGCTAATATTCGATTTATGATTTTTTTAGCTATATGGACAACAACATCAGCTGGAGTTTCCAATAGACGATATATCGGCCCCACTCCAATTCTACGCCAAATAACTTCGTTGGAATACGGCGGTCTCAGAATTGCTAGCCAAACCGGTTTCTACTTAGATGTGCAAGAAATTTCTTCATTTTATTTGTACGAGTTCACAGCCAACGTTACATGAAGCATGAAGTTAAGCCACTTCCATGTCATTTTTTCTTTGCCCGTGTTGTTGTTGTTGCTGCCTTCGCTAGTTACTAGAGTGCAGGCGGCACGATAACCGCAGCCAGTAGGAATGGGCCCCGCAGCGAATGTGGCTTCCGCCGCAACGTTGAGGCTTGTTCCGGCTGCCATGGTAGCAGCAGCGGTAGCCACACCCAACGATGTCCGCCAAACCGTGGACGAAACTGTTCCTGGCCCCATCCCGTACAGGGCCCTCAAGTGAATGCCGAACGAAATAAGTGAGAATAAGAAATAAGTGAATACATCGGAAAAGGATTTTGGAGGGGAGCTTCGCTCCACACTCACGATCTTAATTTCGTTAGTAAAGTTGTCATACACAAATTCTTTCGCTTCCTGCTCAGATTTTGCCTCGAAGACGGCGCACAGCTCGTATTCGTCATTTTCAATAGGCCTGATGTTTTTCAGGGTACCGTCGTCTTGTTCTATCAGACTCTTTCTGTCAGATTCCAATTTTTTCAAGATTTTGTAGTTTCGTAGGCCAGGATATGTTTTTGAAGCCAGCAGCCAAACTTGGTTGGCTTGAATTCGGGACTGCTTTCTTTGTCTCTGTATTCGTGTTTGGAATGTTCCCACTTAACCCTTTGGAGTTGACGCAGTGCGAGGCTTCTATCTTTCAAAATTTTGTAATTTTGAATCTTAACAGCTAAATGGATGGAATATTAGGTACATTTTATTTACAAGAAAAAGGACGTTAGACTCTAACGAAAGAAATAAATTGAAATTGTTTTGATCTTATAATTAGTTGACTTATGCATAAAAATAGAAAACAGTTCTTGTAATATAACAGTTTTCGGTAGATTAAGTAGCTATTATTCTCTGCGATGGTAACCGAGAAACGCGAGCAAATACAGGGCACACCTTGTGCTTGGGAAGAGTTTGGGGGTAGCAGTGCAGTGTTGACGAATGGGATGGGATCCCATATGAAGGGATGGGATGGGATTTAGATCTCGTTCCATATGGGATGGTGGGTTTACTTGGGACTAAATCTGCTTTGACAGTGGAATACCAAAATTTTGGATTTTCAATTTTGTCTGTTTGTTTCAAAATTGAAAATTACTAGCTGCATCAACATTATTGCACTGTGTTAGCACAAACCAAGATTTTTTCAGATTAGATTAAACTTTAGTTAGACGTATGCTTTCCGAGTCACTGCTGCGTGAACTCGTATGATTAACGCAACTCCGAGCGCAATTTGTTTAGCTTAACTAGCTGTCAGCTCGCGCGACGCCTTTTTGATACTTAGCATGCAGGAGTTACTGAAAATAGCATCCAGATCACGGTTTTTTCAAAATTTGTTGTGTACTCGCATCCCTTGTTCAGAATAACATTCCAATTAGTACAGATGGTAGTGATGTTTCAGTCACTCAAACTGAAGCAATTAACAGGTTTACATGTTACCGTTTCAGTCAAGAGACCTGAAAGGAAATTATTTTAATCGGTCGACAGAAACTGAAGTTGAAGTTAAAACATTTGTAAAGACCTGAAGGTTTTTCCTCAAGATGTGAGGATTTGGAAATTTGGAGTTGTTATTGAGAAGCAGGCTCAACAAACGTCAAATTTTGCTTTATATGAAACCCCAACACTGAAAGCTAAAAACTGTCATTGAATGAAGTCAAACTGAAACTCCGATTGAAACTGAAACTAGAACTGAAGACAAAGATATTTTGTGCTGCCGACTGAAACTTAAAACAGATACCACCTGAAGACTGAAGCTAAAATTACTACGGATCGCCAACTAAACCTAAGTCTGTAAAAATCTCTTCTGAAACAACTCTAAGTGGTGGACATTAATATTTTGTGGTCGCCATGGGTCCTCAACACAAGACAAGTGCGCTTTGCGTACGTTTGCTTCCATCGTTCTGTAGAGCCCTTAAAAGACATTCTAAGAATTTTCAAAGTACGGTGAAGTCGGCTTTGCTCAAAATTGCTCCTCAAATGAGTAGGTCATTGAACGTTTTGTCCTATCCTGAACTTATCTTTGGTGTAAAATTTCGCATTTAGATGATAGCACCGTATGTTGCTAGGCCTTTATTTAAAGGATAAAACACATCTTGCTGATTTTGGAACTGAATTCAATACTGTCAGGAGGAAACTAAAGATGGTAAGACTGATTCGATTGATCAGTTCAGCTATACCAATGGGGCGGCGGCCTGGAAAACGTTTTCCAAGCCGGCTGCCCGAATCGGCTTTCCTGGCAAACGACAAATGTTAGCTCTGTCCGGTTATAATTTTAAGACTGGTTCGGGTTCCGCCGTCCAAGTTCCGGTTCTGATTCTAGCTTCCAGTTCTAATTGAGTTTTGCTTGAAACGGATAAACGTTTTTTGATTATACAATTGAAGATAAAACTGGTGTAAAGGAACCCTTTCTTTAGTGTTATTACGAACTCTCACAAGCTACGGCTAATGATAACAAATTAAAATTTCAAGAAAGTATAGTTCTCATGTTTTATAACCCTCTACTTCGTTTAGCCAGAATTCACGTTGCAATCAGATTTACAGTAACCAAGCTTTATGTATATCTGTATATATTTGCTAACCAAGACGCTAATATTCGATTTATGATTTTTTTAGCTATATGGACAACAACATCAGCTGGAGTTTCCAATAGACGATATATCGGCCCCACTCCAATTCTACGCCAAATAACTTCGTTGGAATACGGCGGTCTCAGAATTGCTAGCCAAACCGGTTTCTACTTAGATGTGCAAGAAATTTCTTCATTTTATTTGTACGAGTTCACAGCCAACGTTACATGAAGCATGAAGTTAATCCACTTCCATGTCATTGTTTTCTTCGCTCGTGTTGTTGTTGTTGCTGCTGCTGATGCCTTCGCTAGTTATGGGAGTGGAGGCGACACGATGTCTGCAGCCAAAGCATGGGTTGCCACAGCGAATGTGGCTTCCGGCGCAACATTGAGATGGGTTCCGGCTGCCGTGGTAGCTGCAGCGGCCGCCACACCCAACGATGCCGGCAAACAGTGGACAAAACTGGACCTGGCCGCATCTCGTACAGGGCCCACAAATGAATGCTGAACGAAATAGGTGAGGCAATTGTACATTGGGAAAAGATTTTGATGGGGGAGTTTCGCTCCATACTCACGATCTTAATTTCGTTAGTAAAGTTGTCATACACAAATTCTTCCGCTTCCTGATCAGATTTTGCCTCTAAGACGGCGCACAGCTCGTATTCGTCATTTGTAATATGCCTGATGTTTTCAGAGTACCGCCGTCTTGTTCTATCCAACTCCTGGGGTCAGATTCCAATTTTTCAAAGATTTTGAAGATTGGTAGGTCAAGACACGCTTGAAAATTTTGTAATTTTGAATCTGAACGGTGAAATGATTCTTAGATTAAAAATTGTTAAATAGAAGTTGTTTTAATTTATTGTCATTACAAATGAAAATTATTTGTCTTCATTATTATTTTGGCTTAACACTTGTATCGTAACCCAGGATTTCATCAATACGGCGGCGCCAGGTCTGATTATTTACTTTACCGGAGCAATACGTAACCGAACGAAGTACA
>JASAND010024768.1:0-14776 GCA_030248195.1 Trissonchulus latispiculum
TGCGCAGATCCTGCGCAGATTATGTGCGCAAAAAATTGTACGTGTCGAATTTAGTATGTGTGCGAAGTTTCATCCCCGTACCACTTTCCGTTAAAAAGTTGCGCCAAAAATCGCTTACGAGAGTGATGTTTTTTTTTCCGGTTCTCCGCTTTGACGTCTGGTAAGGGGGTTTTGTAGCTTTAATAACAACAGATAGAAAAATTTTTGCCTATGAAAACCATATATATTCTTGGAGTACGCAACAAAAATAAGCCGATAGGCTAGTTTTTATGCCTCCCAGGGCCGGAAAAAATTTTTGGCGGGGGGCCAAAGTCGGCCAAAACGCTAAAATGGCCAAAAAGTATGCTTCAAAGGCGCCGTAATAAGTCAGACTGGGCTATATATGGGGCAATACTGCCTATATGGATGAATAGGACACATATCAGGGTCGTTCAATTACTATATGATTTTCCGGCCCTGAGCGTAATTTTTGGGTACTGGCCTGCCAAAGTTGGTGAATTTTGGGTCCAACTTTGAACATAGTTTTTTCGCTTATTTTGCGACGTGGAAGCCTCAAATCTTGCATACAAAGGTTTTTGCGGACGGAGAATTGATTCCCGCTATCAATTTTGCTGCCCGACTGACCCAAGTTGCTGGGCTGGTTCCACTTTGTCGTCTGGAGGGTCATGTCGGCAACCGTTTCCTGGAGGTCCATACTAGGCTCTACTTGGCCTCTCAAAACTTTCTCTATAGGGGTTTTCTGGTGCGCCCAGCTCATTTCCGGTGTCCGTTTTGCTGTACAACGCACCCATGTTGCTGGGCTGGCTCCACTTGACCGTCTGAGGGGTCAGGTCGGTAAGGGGTCAGGTGGTCCAAAATGAAATTTTTCAAAAGTGGTCAAATTTGGTACCAAATGAAAGCCCTTAGCGAGCTGAGCAACTTTTGTCATAGAACTGCATGCTCAAAGTGGCTGTAGAGTGCTGTGGTGGGGTGGGGGTGGGGACTTAGGCGATTTTCGGTCAAAAATGAAATTTTTCAAAAGTGGTCAAATTTGGTACCAAATGAAAGCCCTAAGCGAGCTGAGCAACTTTTGTCATAGAACTGCATGCTCAAAGTGGCTGTAGAGTGCTGTGGTGGGGTGGGGTGGGGACTTAGGCGATTTTCGGTCAAAAATGAAATTTTTCAAAAGTGGTCAAATTTGGTACCAAATGAAAGCCCTAAGCGAACTGAGCAACTTTTGTCATAGAACTGCATGCTCAAAGTGGCTGTAGAGTGCTGTGGTGGGGTGGGGTGGGGGACTTAGGTGATTTTCGGTCAAAAATTTAATTTTTTCAAAAGTGGTCAAATTTGGTAGCAAATGAAAGCCCTAAGTGAGCTGAGCAACTTTTTGTCATAGAATTGCATGCTCAAAGTGGCTGTAGCGTGCTGTGGTGGGGTGGGGTGGGGACGTAAGTGATTTTGGGTCAAATGTGAAATTTTCGAAAAGTGGTCAAAATAGAATCTGCTTGCGCATGGTGTTCGGAAATATATTATGTTGGTTCTTTTTTGCGCATACATATGTAAAAGAATGGAAAACAAGAACCAAAAATGCTCCTTCGTCGCATGTAAAATACATATGAGTACTCTCAGGCAGGTTGTACAAAGACGGAAACTAGCCTGTAAAATGCATATGAGTGGCGTTGAGGTTGTAAGTTAAGGGAAACAAGTTGCAACGGCTTAACATATGAGCCTGTCCTATAACGAGGCTCATATTGGCGTCACAGTGCAGCCATCTTAAAGATCATCAGGTCATCATATTAAAGAAAAAACGAATGAATAGACATAACATGTTAACATTGTGGCTTGAAAGAAATGGACAGAAAAGTGAACTGCGACACCTCAAGTTTACTGTACATATGCAAGCTGATGTTCCCCGAAACACCGTGGCACCTACTATTTCCGGAAGCACTATAGTACACCTACTGTATTCTCGGAACACTATGACACACTACTCTCACATACGTAATGCTTTCCCCACATGGCTCTGAGTCAGAGCGCAGAGTGGCATGCCGTATAATGCGTATGCACAGTATAATGTCTTAGCGACAAGATGTGTGAAGGACAATTTTGTAATGAAAAGCTTTACGTGCTATTTATATGAAAGTCAAATTTCGACAAGTTATATTATGACATACGCCAATATGAGCCTCGTTATAGGACAGGCTCATATGTTAAGCCGTTGCAACTTGTTTCCCTTAACTTACAACCTCAACGCCACTCATATGCATTTTACAGGCTAGTTTCCGTCTTTGTACAACCTGCCTGAGAGTACTCATATGTATTTTACATGCGACGAAGGAGCATTTTTGGTTCTTGTTAAAAACTAACTGTTGTATATTATATTAAAAAAGGAATTTAATAAGCCTCCTGAAATGGTAAGTTGAGGCCAACTGACCATGAAAACAAACCTGTGTCGTGCTTGTGCAATCCTATGACCTTTGGCTGAGTAGAGTGTCTGTCTGACTATTTTGGACCAGTAATCGTTTACTCATCTGCGCCGATATTGCTGCCGATAGGTTACAATGGAGAGGAGTTGTCCGTGACCTGCAACCATAGTGCTGGTTAGGGATGAAGCTATCTGTTGCCAGGATTAAACACTTAAGCAGCAATGTCCTATGATTTTCTGCTTTTTTGTTATTTTTAGCGTCGTACGTTCAGCCTGAAGGAGAAGGGCCTGTTGTACGTGGGCTCGGGCGTATCCGGCGGGGAGGACGGGGCCCGCTACGGACCCTCTCTCATGCCCGGCGGGGCACCCGAAGCATGGTATGTAGCTACCCAAATTGATTAATTAATTTTCGTTATTAGAAATTTGCTAATTAATAATTATACAGTGGTGAAAGATTCTATACCTCAACATATTGACATGGTATTGAAATTTTCATTCTTTGGATGAATAGGGGGGGGCTCACCCAGAACGGGGGAAGGCATATTTTTGTAAAGTTTGTCCGAATTTTTGTGACATTTTGTGTAAAAACTACTAAAAGTCGTTAAAGATGACTAATTCTAAGTGGTTGTTAGGCTTTCGCTTAAAATCCGGCGCAGCAGGAAAACTTTTTGTAAATTTAGGGTAAATATGGTGAAATTTTGCAATTTTTGGGATTATGGGGGAGGTGGTCGGAATTTATTGAGGGGCATTTTATGGGGGGGGGGAATACTAGGCAGGGATAAGCCAGTTTGATTCCTCTCTTGCTTTCTTTAATTCTTTTCGGCCCGTTTCTGTCTAGGCCTCACATCAAGCCGATCTTTCAGTCGATCGCGGCGAAAGTGGACGGCGCTGCCTGCTGTGACTGGGTGGGGGAGGACGGGGCGGGCCACTTTGTCAAGATGGTCCACAACGGGATCGAGTACGGGGACATGCAGTTGATCTGTGAGGCCTATCATCTCCTCCGCGATGCCCTCAGCCTCACTCATGACGAGCTTAGTCAGGTCAGTCTCTCTCTCTCTCTCATAATTAGCATTTTAGTCTGGTTATGGCTTAACATTTTTACAACTGGATTTCTCTGTCCCTCTCTATGCAATTGGAAGTCAGCGCGGGAAGAGGGATGTCTCTCCTCTGTAGCGCTAATTGCTTTGGCCTAATCGGTTTTTTGGTCATAGTAAATGTTGCAGGGCAGGTGTTTTTCATTATTTCTTTATGATTAATCTAATGTCGTATTGGCAGCCAGAGAGCCTTTTTCATGATTTTCTTTCTGTGACGCCACCGGCGAAACTATGGCAATTATAACTGTTAAACAAATGATCTTAGTCTCTGCGTGAAACGTGTATAGTGGTGTGCAGGCGAAGGAAAGCTGCTTTTAGCTGTTAATTGTTCGCGTTAACTCACTGTTATGCCCCGAGTAGAAGGGGTTCATAAGGTTCATTTCGAAGGACAGTTTTTTGTGTCGGATCGTTTGAATTTGTCTGGGTATATTTTAGGCAAAAATAAGTGGGGGGGGACGCCCCCTCACTATTTGGGGGGGGGGAATAAAATGGGCCAAAAAGGCTTAAAATGCTGTATAAACAGCCTGTTTTCCACATACACTGCTATAACTATGCTTAAAAGTGTTCAAAAATCAAGTTTATTACCAAAAAAGGCGATTTTCGATCAAAAATTTCCGGCGACGCCGGAAAAATTTTGAACATTTTGACCAGAAATCCTAAAAATTTGGCCATTTCTGGGCACCTTAGGGTGAGTGGGGGGAAGCCCAAAAAAGTGGGGGTGGGGCCGAGTGGTGGGAGGTACTCGAGTGGAGGGGGAACCCAAAAAGTGAAGGGCGCCCCCCCCAAGTAAAATAAACCCAGTTTGTTGTAGGTGTTTGAATCCTGGAATAAGACAGAGCTTGACTCATTCCTGATCGAGATTACCGGAGATATTCTGAAGTTCAAGGACGAGGACGGGGCCACTCTCGTCACCAAAATTCGGGACTCTGCTGGACAGGTACGTACATACCAGTTTCGAGGGACGTTTTCCCTAATTTTGATTTTTCGGAAATCTCACGCTGACACTGTTGGGATTGCAATTTTAATGACATCATCACAACGACTGAGTTTGAGTGCAGCTGATTCACAATTAAATTATGAGTTTCAGCCACCGTTTTTCTGGTTTTATTGACACGGAAGATTTTTGCTTAATTTTTTGTTGTTGTTTCTCCGTTGTCTGCTGATTTTGTATTTTCAACATTAAATAACCATAACATTTATATGCTTGGATTTAGAAAGGAACTGGAAAATGGACTGCCATTTCTGCCCTGGACACTGGCGTTCCCGTAACTCTGATTGGTACGTATAGAGAAATATATGGAGAAATATTTCTGTATGATTAACTCTTGTATCCTTCGTAGATCGGCCTGCTAGCCCACGTTTACCTTATTTTCTTGATGTATCTGATAGATACTTGTACGTATATACGTACAGTGTTGGTTAGGGGGCCTTTTTTTCAGTTTTTGCTTTTTCCTGTCTATTTTTGTGTTTTTCCTAAGTCTGTTGTTGCTTTGTGTGTCCAGGAGAGGCTGTGTTCGCCCGCTGTCTGTCCTCGCTGAAGGAGGAGCGCGTGGAGGCGAGTCGAATTCTGCCCAAGCCGACGGTCCCCATGGACTTTGTCGGCGATAAGACGGAATTCATAGAACACATTAGAAAGGTACATGCATGCTATTATAATATACCTATTTCTTTTCCGTATGTACGTAAGTTTTGGGAACCGCATTTCCAACGGTGTCAATAAAGTCAAAATTGCAGGTCTTTGGATGGAAGTATTCTGCTATTCCAATATTGTTTTTGCTAGTTGTGAGCATATTATTACGCCATGCTATTTGCTGTATAAATGCGTTTGCATCATAATTTTCTCAAGCATGCAACTTTTTGGCAGGAAATAACTTAGGTAGATTATGTAAATCGCGGTTCTTGCGGACTGTCAGCTATCCAATTTGAGTTTTTCTGATCACTTACTGTGCACTAAATACATTATATTCCGGAAAAAGAATGTCGGGCCGGGTATATTGTATTAATAGTTTCTTTTACATTATTGTTTATTCGTTTTCTAGGCCCTGTATGCGTCCAAGATTATCTCCTATGCCCAGGGATTCATGCTTCTGAAGCAGGCTGCCAAGGACTTCAACTGGAACCTCAACTATGGCGGCATTGCTTTGATGTGGCGCGGCGGATGCATTATTAGAAGGTTGACTGATTGATTGATTGATTGACTATTGACGATTGAATATTTAATAAGAAATATGGGAAGGAGTTGGAGTTGGAAATTTGCAAAAATGTGGACTCCTTTGTGCTGTTTTGTTGTTTCTGCTACCCCCGAAAAGTTCGGACCTCCGGCGCGACTCGAACTACCGTTCCGATTGTTTTACCAACTGAACTATCCGAAGGCCACAGCTGCATATTAAGCTGGAAAGGGTTTATATTGTCCGGCATGACTGAAGTAACATTTTGCACCTTCGGGTGATGATCGTCATATTATTGTGATGTCTAATGCAGCAAACAACAACAACAGCTATACGTAAGCGTACAGAAAATGTGCTTTGTCCACCAATAGTGGGGGGGGGTAGCCTCCTACTGAAAATGCACCTTGGATCCAATTAAAGAAATTCGATTGGGCACTCGGACACCTCCAGTCAGGTTTGCTGGACAAATTTGAGGTTCTTCTAGCCTCCGCCTAGATGTGAAAGGATCTTGGCTGACAGAAAGATAAATAAATCAATATTTTTAATTGATTCTCTTTTTTCTAGTGTATTTTTGGGCAAAATCAAGGAAGCCTTTGATAAGAATCCGGCCCTGGTAAATCTGCTGTTTGATGATTTCTTCAAGAATGCCATTGCGGACTGTCAGGTACGGTATCTGCGGATTACGGCTTCGCTTGCTAGGCTTACCCTAAATAGTGATGATTTTTATATCCGGATAATATCCGATTTGAGAAAAATATCCTGATATCCGATTATATAATATTTGAGACAAAGAAATTAAAAATTGAAATTTCAACTATACAATCAAAAAAATTTTCTTGAACTTAAGTTTGGAATAGGCGGATATCCGGATATGAAACATATCCGTTGCCCTCACTTATCCTTGAGATTTCCCTCTGTACGACAAGTTAGGTTGTAATCAAATCACTGCTGTAAGGTTTATTGGTTAATAGTCAACTAATTTCAAAAGACAGGAGCTTAAGGCAATACTGCTCAATCTGCACTGCTAATTGTTATCTGGTTTGATGCAATGAGCCTGAGTTTTGTGAAAACTGATGGTAAAATAACGGATTTGCTCTCGAAAGTTTTGTGGTAAAATTTTCATGGTCATTCATTTTTACGTATTAGGTGTAAAGCAGGAGTACATAAGAGAGTGTGACAACGTTTTTGGCATAAGTTTTGCGTTTTGACTGCGTAACCGTCCCTTTATAGTTTTTGTGACAACACTGTGAACTCTGTTGTTATGATTTTCCGTAGTGGATATAAAAGTAAGAGTATGACAAGCGAAGTGTGGGTCACTCAGTTTTGAGCACTTGTTTCAGCATTCCTGGCGCCGTGTGGTGTCCACGGCCGTCCTTCTGGGCATTCCCACTCCGGCCTTCGCCACTGCCCTCGCCTTCTATGACGGGTATCGCTCGGAAACCCTTCCGGCCAATCTAATACAGGTAGGTACTGTGATGCTCTACTCTGCTCTGTTCTACGATAGTTTTGGTAGCCTCTTATTTTTTCTTTTTTGGTAGCCTCTTTTATAAAGGACAAGTATACAGCATTTGTTGAGTGCGATTATATAATTATCTGCAGCCGGTCCCGGCCATATTTTTAGATAATACATACGTATACAAATGTACGTATACGTAAGAAAACTGACAAATCTTGTAAATTTGACATACGTATACATTTTATGCTTAGGTGTTTACAGTGCAGCTCAGTCGAAAATAGCTGTTTTAAGAATTGAAAGTATCTATTCAATGAATAATTTGTGTGTAGTACGTATCCAACAATTCTAGTATTTCATTTGTAAAATTATGAGTAATGCGTAAAGGCGTCACTTCTTCACTTCTTTCTTCTCCACAAGACTCAGAATATTCGTATGTATCTGATTTGAAACTGGTTGGGTGTTTTTTCTTGCTTTCCTAAATTTCTGAATTACACCTATCACCGAAACTATTTTCTGTCAATCTTTAATTGTAAAAAACAAATCATCCTTGCCTAAGGTAACCTCTAAAGTCCACACAAAAACGCCAAAAAAGTTTGCATTTTTCGAAAATTCGTTTACCGAATGCTAGATTTAATTTATCTGGAGGGGGAAGTTTGGTTTTATTTTCTGTAAGCCAGCAGATCCTACACACTTCGCGACGTAAACGATTCGGTGTCGCGAAATTTCGACTAATTTGTGGCAAACAATTAACATTGTGTTTTCTTGGATGTTCTAGGCTCAGCGTGACTATTTCGGTGCCCATACCTATGAACGACTGGATGCTCCGGGGAAATTTGTCCACACCAATTGGACGGGTCATGGGGGTCGGGTCTCCTCCACTACCTATCAAGCCTAGAAAACTGATTCTCTGGAAAAGAGTTAGAAACTAGACACAAGAAATCACTTTTGTTTACAGTTGTACCTAACGTTTTCTGTCACCTTTTTATGTAATAATAATACTTGAAATTTATTAGCGTCTTTAGCGATGATCTCCACAAATTCTTTTTTCAAATTTATTTATTTATTCAAATTTTTATCAAAATTTTTTCTATTTATTTGTTTGGGTTGGACGTTGCTGAAACAGGGTTATTTTAGGTTCCGATTTTCCGCTTTGTAATTACGCGTTCGATCTGTGATCAGTAATCGGGAATTGATTGGTTGATTTCGTTGTGATCATTATTATTGATTCGATTTATAGCTCTAATAATAGTGCATGCATAGATTGTGCCAAATAAGAGTAGTGCTTTTGATAATGGGAAACCAAGAAAATCTCCAGTTCAAACGAAGATAAAAGCATGCCACCTAGCACACACTTTGTTATCAAGCGTATAAGTTTTTCTCTGACAGCAAGGAACAAGCCTGATGGCATACTCTTATCATTATGTAGGTAAGTACGCTTGGTGTTTAGGCTGGGGCCCTGGTGTTAACACTATCCTAAATTTCTAATAGTCTACGACTACGACTGACTAATCCTGATCTGATTTGGTGCAATCTAAGATTCTGGATTTTCTATTGTTTGCCCGCTGCTATATATAATTTGTACGCATGATCTATATATTATGTTCGGATCTCTGTGGTGTCTGCCATGCTGTCTCTGTGTTGAATTGTGTCTGTTAGTCTGTGATTGGGTGAACGGGAGATGTCTGTGATTGGATGAGCGGGAGATCAAATTTCACTGACCGGCTCCAGGAAATCAATTCAGGTAGTCGTTGTGAATGCAATACTTTACTAGAGATTCATCTGATTATTGTTTTTGAGCACTTTTTGCCACTTTGTAACAATAGACTGCGGCATGCATTTTTGCAATAACCACGACCTGCAGTAGCGTAGGTACAAAAAATTTTCAGGGGGGGCGGTGTTGACCGAGGACTTTTGAGGGGGGGGGGGGTAAAATTTTCTAGTTTTGCGTAACATGCACACTGCGTATTATACTGCAAGTTGTCCTATAAATTCAAAACCCTTCTATGGTTCATGTTTTCCACTTCTTACAACTGAAAGCGAAATCCTAAGTCCCAAATGGGGGGTCTGGGGGCGGAGCCCCCCAGAAGTTGAGAAAATTTTTAAATTTCGCCATTAAACGCTATTGAAACATTTAATTCTTTATAAATGATTTATCAATTGACTAACAACATTTTGTACCTTTATTTACTATTTTCTACGTTTACTGTCTTGTCCGAAAACTGAAACTATTAGGATGCTCCCATTAAGAACTGCGTATTCTGATCATATCAACCAATTAGGCTGAAGATGTTGGGAATAATAACGCAGATAACAGCAAACCTGCAAAGCAACTTATACATACAAACATTTGTTAGCATGTTTAATGAAAACTAATAACTTTGATAATCGAAATAACCAAAATTCGCGCCGAAGGCGCGAAAATTCTTTTATTGGTGTAGAAAATGCACCAATGTTGAGCTAATTTGAAGCATTAATGTATAATTTGTGTATGTTTTCAATAAAGTTAAACGCCCGCGCTCCGCGCGGGCGTAAAATTTTTCTTTTGCCCAATTTTTCAGGGGGGCAAAGCCATTATTTCGGGGAGGGCGGCCGCCCCCCCCGCCCCCCCCCGTATCTACGCTAGTGACGACCTGCTTAGCAAAATAGTGAGATGATGTTATGGGAGAAATTCCTCGAAACCAGAAAAACTTCAGATTTTAGTTTGTGAAATTTTCTGACCGCTTGGCCCTAGTAGCCAGATTTCCATCTTAGCCCTTGTCGGAGCAGCAACACGTTTTTGGGGGTCCTGCATCAGAAATTGGTTGGCTATTGGTTAGTTGGTGATGGAAAAGAGTTTTGTCCCAAAATCCAGATTTATAGAGTGTTTTGTTACGTTGTGCTTTGAGGGTGCAGCAATTTCTTTCCGTTAAGTATTTATGTTAGCTGCTGTAGTCTGTTGTATTGATGCACCAGTGCTGACGTACGTATATACTTAGAATGCTTGTCATTCATGATAATGGCTAGATGGTGCTGGTTGTGTAGATTATAACTTTTTAGTAATATTTGACAGTATTTTTTCTCAATTATGTAGTTTGGATGTCATCAGTTTATCTGTTGTAATGTGGTCTGTTTAAGATTTCTAAACATTTTAATTGTAATTATTAGTGTTGGCAGTTTTTTAGCTGATTTTATAGACTTCCAGAAGCAATCATTGTCTGTATTTGAAACTGCTCACTTTATCGGATTCTCCTTTTGAATTTGTTAAAAGTATTGCTGTCGAAGTTCCAACTAACAGAAATTGTCACCATTTGATTGTTTGTGTGTCAGTTTTTTCCGTTTTTCTAATTCCTTCCCCATACCTGTTAGATGGTAGCTGCCCATAATAACTGATTGTAGTAATATTCGGTTGGTAGTAGCATTAGTTGATAGTACGTAATTTTTGTTTAGATTTTTACTGTTGCACCGGGTGCCTTCTATTTATAGTAAAGGACGGAATTGTTTATCTTGATGTGTAGGATTCAATTGGAGGGTTGTTGCTTAGGATTTATGTGGTGCTGTAGAATTTTAACTGCAAATTTACCAACTCTATTTTGACTTCATTTCTTCAAATAGTTCGTATCCAACGGGAGGTCAAATTCCTTTGATCCTTGTGGAAGCAAATTTGGGAACTTGTGCAACTTGTGAACTTTTCTTGGACGTCTTTGAAAGCAATGTTTAACAAATTTTTAGTTTTTTAACAAAAACAGCACACTTATCCAGGCCTTTCTGATGATATCAAACAAGGCTGGTTAGCAAGGCCCAATTTCCAGATTTTTTGACACTAGACCAAGTGCAACATTTTTAAAGTCTGACCAAAAAATGTAGAAAGCGCAATTGTTTTCTTTATATCTCAAAAACGCTTCAAGATAGCTACCATAAAGTATATATTTTCTGAACCGGACTGATGAGATCTTTCTTTTCGTGAAAAATTTTTTTGAAATTTCCCGTGCGATTTCAAAGGGCGCCGCTTTTATATGTCCAGAAAGATTGGTACATGGCAATGCCGCGATTTTTTCAGGAAAATTTTCCCCTTGCCTGAAAGTCCTATACACCAAATTTCAACTTTTTTGGTTGAAAATTGCGTGAGTTATTCCATTTTTTCGATTTTCAAAATCCTTTGATCTTTGCCGCTTTTTAGACTTTGACTGGCTATTACTCGTGACTCGCTCAGTGGAAAAAACTTTCGATTAGATTTTCAGGACCGCCTAGGCATCACCTTTGACCTGATATATGTGGTATTTCAAAATTTGAAAGTAGATTTTTTCGAAAAATACCACTTTTTGACCCAAAATTTCGGTATAGCGATTCTAGCAAAAGTGAATAAAAATAGCATAATCATAAAGTTCAATCTGAGGTGAGTCCAACTTATATTGCGCCAGCAATGAATTTTTAAACAATTTCTCCTATTTCAGGTGGTTTATGCTAGTTGACACTGGCTCATGCAAATAAAGGCGGCAACATCAAAGACGGCCAAAATCACCTGAAATAAGGGAAATTGTTTGAAAAATCATAGCTGGCGCAATATAAGTCGTAGAAACAAAAAGTTTATATCGTTGGACTCACCTCAGATTGAACTTTATGATTATGCTATTTTTATTCACTTTTGCTAGAATCGCTAAAACCGAAATTTTGGGTCAAAAAGTGGTATTTTTCGAAAAAATCGACTTTCAAATTTTGAAATACCACATATATCAGGTCAAAGGTGATGCCTAGGTGGTCCTGAAAATCTAATCGAAAGTTTTTTCCACTGAGCGAGTCACGAATAATAGCCAGTCAAAGTCTAAAAAGCGGCAAAGATCAAAGGATTTTGAAAATCGAAAAAATGGAATAACTCACGCAATTTTCAACCAAAAAAGTTGAAATTTGGTGTATAGGACTTTCAGGCAAGGGGAAAATTTTCCTGAAAAAATCGCGGCATTGCCATGTACCAATCTTTCTGGACATATAAAAGCGGCGCCCTTTGAAATCGCACGGGAAATTTCAAAAAAATTTTTTCACGAAAAGAAAGATCTCATCAGTCCGGTTCAGAAAATATATACGTTATGGTAGCTATCTTGAAGCGTTTTTGAGATATAAAGAAAACAATTTCGCTTTCTACATTTCTTGGTCAGACTTTAGTTTCCTATGTTTAACACACGAGACCTCGACATTGAGGTGAAATTACTCGACAACCGTAAGAGTTACTACTTTGATTTTAAAAACTCGTTAAAATATACCGTTTGGACCATAAAATATGTAAAAATCAGCGAGATCGGAGAAAGTCTAACTAAACAAGTCGGCTCCTAAAAGGAGCAGTATCTCGCAGCAGAAATTTTACAGTCTCGAAGAATCTCAAAATAAAAGAGCCAACCGGGATATCTTCTTATCCCAGGAAGATACTTTTGTAAAGGTGTCCAAGAATACGAAAGATATAGTTTGACTCAATAAGGAACCGAAAGTTGTGGTTGCGAGTGCGACCGAATGTTAGGCAACCGCCTCACCGTCTGTTATGACTAACTGAAATTCCGATACCTTTGATTAAAGCAACAAGCCAAACATATATACTGCTCGAAATTTTAAACCATCGAAACAAGATTTATTAATTTTGACTCGTTCTTATTTTTAAAGTTTTTTGTCAAATTAGATGCAGAGATAAAATCGGGTCACTATTTCCTATCCGGCGACCAGAAAAAAATGTATTGATGAAATTGGGTCCAGGTGAACCGATGGCCCTTCGTTTTTAAACGGTCGGAATTAACGTTGGAAAAAAACTTTAGAACAACATTCATGCAAATCAGCTGACAGTTACACTAACGTAATACTGATACAATACCCTCTAACCTAATTTGCATATCGGTGAAAGGATCAGTAAAACTTAAATTTTCCGTTCAACCAGAGGGGGAACTGTGTAAAGATTTCCTTTCGTTGAAAACCAATTTATGCCATTCCCCCATGCAGGAATTTTAGTTAAAAATTAAAATCTTGACTACATTTTGTTAGTGTAATTAAACGAAAACGTAATAGGTATAGCACAAAACGTGTAAAACTGAACACATTTAAACAAAGTCCCCTCATGGCAAAAACACAATAAAGAGTGAGTGGAGTGCTAAGAATAGGCTGAATTTTCAGCATAAATTCCACACAGTTCGATCAGACACAGTTTCGATAACAGCTATCTCGCCTTTAGGCGAGATAAAAACGACCAAAGTTCGGACCCTCCCTTAAGTTTGCACATACATACTTAAGCAAAAAGTTGGAATAAAAATAAATATTTATTTTTATAATTTATATTTATATTTATGATTTAAACTAGACCGATTTAAATAGTTAGTGTGGTGTAAGTATATACTTGTTCAGAGCGATCCTTGAGATTGTGCAGTCAGTCACCTAGCCACCATCTTCATTTTGCATCCCTGTGTAAATTGTGGCGGCAACTGGTCTGTCGATATCAGCCGAACAAAGGTACTGAAGATGCTTCACAATATCCTCTGTGTTACCCTAGAATTAAAAACCAGTCTTGGCACTGAAGGCTCATAAAAATCTAGCTATGTATGTTGATATAGAAAATTAAGCTGGAGACAACTACCCTACTTTATTATACTGACGAATCCGGATAAAGTTCGCCACTAGTAGCTTAAACTGAGATAAGCTCACTGATTTGTTTATCGAAAGAATGAAAAATCCAAAAATCCATAAAATAATACTTCTTTAATGCAAAACTTAAATAAATACGTAATCCAAAATTTGAAAAGTCCGAATCCTAAAACCAGAACAGGCCTCCTCGAAACCAGACGAAAAGGAGAAATTTAATTATCCACCAAACGGCCGTTTGCACCAAATGTGATTAACTATTTGCTAAGCACTTGCTAATCCGAAGACAAAATGATCAGCTAAACAAGTGCTAATCTTGAGCATTTGCTTAGCACCAACTCCGCTGCACCACATCTGATTAGAAAGTGATTAACAGATCATCAGTTTAGCAGTTGCTTAGCAAATGATTAGCATTACTAAGAATTGACCAATGAAAAGGCTGGATTTTTGGATTTGGACCAATCAGCTATGGGAATTTTCTGCCATTATCATGTGATTACAAGGACTGCCGTATCTGCTAATCACTTGCTTAACTTTTTCTCAGGACATACATCAGCAGTCTATAAATTCGATGCAAGACTCAATTTTTGTGCTCGGTTGAATTATACATTTCCATAGCTGGGATAAGTTGTGTTGTTGTGTAATCTGTACAATACCTACATGAAATTAAACGTGTCGGATATTTCCAAATTCCGAATGTTTGAGAATCTGAAAAATGCTTTTATCTCGTTACACTTTAGCGTTGCAAATTGTTGACGAACTTTTTAGTTGGTTTCTTGCTATTAGGAGAAACGTGGAGAACCTCTAACTATCCAGGAAGCATTCTCGCCATTACATTTTGACTGGAAATAATAATAAATTCAAAAAATTATGTAATGAAAGGAGTTTCACAAAGGTTAAAAAGTGAATTTCAAGATCTAAAGGGTGAATAAAAAATCATATGAAGAAGTGAATCCATCAGTATAAAGGAAATGACGAGTACCGGCTTAATAATGATTGATCTGATTGGAATTAATGATTAAGTTGTTGAATGTATTTTGTTATGTCTTATTCCAAATTGCCAGAG
>JASAND010024769.1:0-18853 GCA_030248195.1 Trissonchulus latispiculum
GACCCCGGAGGAAAATCGTAGGGAATAATGTAGGGAATAAAACCCAGGTGCTAGATTCACGATTGACTGACCGTCTAATTGCAGGTTTTTGTCAAAGGTGTGCGATGTCCAAGAAATAATAAAGTGAATTTGTAGTTGTCTATTGATTAGGGCTAGGTATTCGCTCGCTTGAAATGAGATAAAAATCCCTAGATTCAAAGATTATTTACTCTCACATCAAAATAATTCACAACAGTTTCCAAAACCAAACTTGGCCAAAGTATAAAAATACAACTAAAGTAGGACTCACAAAATGGCAGAAACTCTACTAACTACCCACCGACTACCCACAGGACCAACAAGACACCAACTGACTTGATCCGCCATTTTTGAACTGGATCATCACTATGAGTCATATTTGAGCTATGAAATTAGCTAACGATAATTTTACATTGATTGTTCATGAAACATTTCAATTTAGGTTGGAACTTATCTACCGTATACTTAGGCTTAGCTCACGCGTTTATCCTATACTCTACACTAGGTAGGTACTCACTTCCCGCCCGCTAGCTGGTGAGCTGTCGCGAGGCCTGGCTGACACTAAAACTAAACTTGAATAACAAATTCGAAAAGTATACTAACAACATAGTTAGTCAATTAGACTTCAATATTTTCTAAATCTAAAGGAAAGTTTTTAAAATAAAGATGTAGAAATTAAATATACCAAGACAACATAAAAATAGTTTGTACAATAAAACAGTGTTACTATAACTACCCAGAAATATTACTCTAAACAAACAGTAAATAAAATAGCACCCAGATCCTTTTAAAATACAGAAATACAAATAACCATAACGATTAATATGATTAAATAATATTGCCAATAAAAACAGCTATAACGTCGGCTAAACAAAAACAAATTGAACTAATAAACTTCAATGCATTATCTTCGTGAACAGCTAAGGCTATTTACGTAGGGATGGACCGGCCCGGCCTCGGTCCTGGTAGTAAGCCCCCAGCCCCTGTCCCGGTGGTCAGGATCCGGTACTGACCGGGGCCAAAATTTGGAGAATTTTTTTAAATTTTTGGCATTTAACAAAATTTTGAAATTTCGAACTTCAAAAATAAGTCTTTGTGTTACAAATCGTTTGTTTTCTCGCCGATAATGAAAAACAACAATAGTAACGTTTCTATATAAAAAATTATTGCAAAATTTTAAGTTTTAACAAAATTTTTAAAATTTTCAATTTGGACCCGCAATTTTCAGGCCATGGCCCCGGTATTGGCGGAACCGGTACATTTCTATGTATGTAACACCATTTTCGAATCTTTCAAATAAAAAACGAAAGAAATATATATGTGACGTATATACCAGGGTACCTAAATATAAATAAATATACCGTAAATATACCAGGGTATTTTTTCGAGGGGGGGCGGGCCCCCCCGAAATTGACCTCCCCCCCGAAAATGCCTTCCCCCCCCCCCGAAATCGCCCCCCCCCCCCGGATTTTGGTCTGCCCCTTAATGAGGTCTACATTTTCTCCAAAAATGGTCAAATTTTCAAAAATTTTCCGGCTTCGCCGGAGATTTTTTCGTAAAAATGGCTATTTATACCTTAAATCCTGGCATTTTTGAGAACTTTCTGTGTTTCACCATGCAAAATACGCCAAAAAATACCATTTTTTGGCTCATTTTGGGAAAAAAACCCCCCCCCCCCGAAATTTTCTTCCCCCCCCCCGGCATGCCCCCCCCCCACCCGAAAAAAATCCCTAAAAAATACCCTGATATACATTAGTATACGTATCAAAAACAATAATGACGTTACTACATTCAAAATACTATTTACTAAAAAGCTCAAAAACTGGCACTAAATTAAAACGGAAACGTCAACAACTAACATACAATCGATTAAGACAAGCAATGTAGTAATTAATTTGGGAAGGGCGGTAATTGAATTGTTGTAAGTTATCACATTTCTGGAGGTAAAAATCCGGAGTTTACAGTTTTTCTGCCAGAAAGGATGAGTATGGATCGCTGCAAGTGGGCAGACGAGTCAGTATATATAATCCCTTTAATCAAGGCAAGCTGCATATCAACAGGCGCAGCAAAAACCTGATTAACAACAATATTCACAAATATAGCAATCACCATGCAGACTACTAATCTAAGCTGTGTACAAAGAAACGCACATTGTAGTTACACAATTGCACTTAAAGTCTAAAGGTTCGCGCCCTGGGTTGGAACCAGTTGAGGGCAGGATCAACGAATCATTTTATTACATTTATTTGGGACAGGCGTCCAAAACATTCCAAGTTTCTGCTTCCTGAATTTCAATGAATTGACTATTAATAACTATATCCTTCAGACATCCAGTGTAGGGTTGATAACCAAGTGTGAAAATCTGTCGACCTAGAAAACAAAAACATTAAAGTAGGTTATCATTACATCAAACTTAAGCCCGGTTCACGATGGAGTGCTTTGTGCTTTGTCTCCTGTGCTTTGTGCTTTATTGTTTCTCCGAACTAATTTTTAATTAACTCTCGAGATAGCACTACGTAGAAATTTAATATCCGAATTGCAAAAGTGTCTGTTCCGATGGGTACAAAAACTACCACTATTTATGTTTTTGGTTTGGTGGGTCATGGCTTCTCAAAAATAATTAAATATATACGTTATCAGATTACTGCAGATGTTTGGTTTAATCTTTTCTTGTCCTTTGTTCCAGCCAATCAGCTGACATTGGCTTGATTTGATTAGAGAGCACAAACGCACAAATTAAAATCTTCAACATTGTTGAACATTCTCAAAGCACACCAAAAGCACAAAACCACAAAAGCATAAAACACAATCGTCATCGTGAACCGAGAAAGCACAAAGCACAAAGCACAAAGCACTGTTTGGTTCCCTATCAAAACGTCTAAAGCCAAAACTTCTAACGTTCATGACGTCTACCGACGAAACGTCTAACGACAAAATGTCTGCTGACAAAACGTCTAAATTTTTCAAAATTGTGTCACACGTTCAAAACGTCTAAACTTTCCCAACTTTAGCTGATTTACGAGACACGTGTAGTATATACGTGATTTGACAGAAGTACCTACATAATTAGTCAAAATTGGGTCATGGGATGTTTGGGTCTGCATTTTTGCTTGGTTCACTGGGTCTTGGGTCACAAATTTTGTGTGCCCTTTGGGTCAGTGTACATCAAGGTCAAGTTTCCTAAGGGTCACTTTTGGCCAAAAAATGGCCCAGTTTCCCAGAAATCGGCATGAAATTAATAATCTGGCAAACTCAAACTGGACTAAAACTTCACAGTTTTGATCTAAATTTTAATTTAGTTTTAAATCTGAATTGAAGTTCTAAAATTTTGAGAAGCGGTTTTAGAATTTAACATATTGTAAATTTTAATTTTAAAATAAAACAATAAGCTAGACGTAGAGATTAATTAAATAAGGTTTTAAAATAGGTTTACTTTAATATTGCAGTAAATCTGGTTTGCGTTCCTTAGAAAACAATTTTAGACGTTTTGAGCGGGTCACACAATTTTGAAAAATTTAGAGACGTTTTGTCAGTAGACGTTTTGTCGTTAGACGTTTCGTCGGTAGACGATATGAACGTTAGACGTTTTGATTTTAGACTTTTTAAACGGACACCCGCCATCGTGAACTATCAAAGCACAAAGCACAAAACACTAAAGCATAAAAATACAAAGCATAAAGCACAAAGCACTCCATCGTGAACCGGGCTTTTGAGTACACAATACGTAAGAGTATAACAAGTGACATAACCTATGTATTAAAGGCTGAAACTATTCTGTGCACACTGTAGTCACTCCGATAGAATTGTTGGCTCTGGCTGTCCAGGGGCAGTTTTACAAATGTTTTCTTGTTCTCGAGTTCTCAAGTTGCAAGTTGCAAGTCTCAAGTGTTTCATAAGCATTTTCCGCAAACTCCAAAAAAGAATCCAATTTACAAGCCCACTTGAGATGAGAACCTTCATGAAGTAGGTACTAGACTCGACAACTCGAGAAGTTGCAACTCGAGGGCTCTTTGACCGTCCCGCCGGCCGGCTTGCATTTTGAAAGCTTGCAGTTTGTCGCTTGAAAGTTATACCGATCGGCAACAGCCGATCTGAAAAGCCGGCTGCACAATATACCCACCTTCCTAGATCGACTCTTCATACAGGACCCAAACAGAGGATCGTGGTCAAGCCGTTCGTACACGATTTGTACATAGATGTGTTAAACATATAACCGGACAACCTCCCTAGTTTGGGACCCCGTCAAATAAAGTGTAAGCATACTAAACTTGATCCCGATCCCCGTTTGGACCATGTACCCAAATATTTGCGGGTGGGGGTCAATTTCTTGGTGGTAGGAAGGGGGTATTAATTCATAACATGCACAGTTTCAGCCTTTAGTACATAGATTGTAGAAATCCTAAACTGGGATTATCATGGTCTCTTTTTGATATCTTGCTGTCATGCGCTTGCTGCCATATTCTTACTCTTGGTTACGCACCAAAGGTTAATATGTACCAATCAATTCAATTATACTGGCCTCGACCCTCAGCAAAACACCTATCTCCCCAGAAAAAATAATCCTTTCGGTGTTGATAGCAAATTCTTCCAAGAAAACATCGCTAGAAACAGAAAGCTAAGTTTCCAAAACACTGCCGACTTCGCTGGAGACTTTTATTCCGCTGGAGCGGAATACCTAATATGGGAATCTAAGTATGTTTTGAGTGTATTTGCGTATTGGCAGTTGAAAAGAGCCTATCTTAAACATATGGCTAGCTATGCATCATTTTTTGCTTTCACAATATGCAAATTGGATCAGACGTGAGATGCACGTCTATGTTAACGATACTACTGCTCTTTGATCAGCACGCTATCGACAGTTATTCCGGAACTCATCTTAAGTAGATTCCTGCGATCGCTACGTTTTTCGAATTCAGCCTAGTTCAGCTTAAAAAGGGCATTTTAAATTTTTTATTAAATAAATTATTAAATTTATTAAATTAGGCATTTTTTCTGCATTAGTTTTAATGGATCGCTCGACTGATAAAAACAAAGAAAGTACAAAGAAAAAAGACTTCTAAAAATAGTAGTTACTTAACACTTACCACTACAGTCAATTGTCAACTCTCAAAGCATAGGTGAATCAACTATCAACATTGGGTTCAGAAAGTATTTTTGCTACATCATTCACTTGGAAGTAGAGATTTTATCATAATCATTAATATAACTTAAAAGCATCGGAGTATATATTCTTTTTGCATCAGTTGATTCTTCAACAATTTTCCCGAGTAGAATAGCCATTTTTAAAAGCATCGTCGGAATAGGTGAAGAATTGTGAAATTGACACTTTACGAGATGGTAGATGTTAGCCACAGCAGTGGCAATTTTAACTACAATTTCTTACGCTGTTAATAGAAAATGGCCAAAAAGACTCTACAACTTCCTACAAACAAAGAATTTGATTAATACAATTGGCAGCATGTTTGAAAACTTTTTCAGAATTACGAATTTCTCAATTATTTGTTAGCCGAGCTTTCATTCCGCGTTGGTTATATAATTTGGTGAAAATGCATTTTCAAACCTTTGCTTCAACGCATGCTTCTGTACATAAAAATGAATATTAACCCAAAGTTCAGACAATTCTCAGCAAAGGAATATTGCCCTTTTGGGAACTATGTACTTGTTTATTTTACTTTACTTTTATGGCTTCACTTCTAAACTTGCTTTTGGAATTTTTATTCCAATTCTCCTTCCCCAGTTAATTTTCTGTAATTCTAAGAAAGCCAAGAAGTTACAGGAGCTGCAGATATAAGTAGTACGTGAGGCAGTTTTTTTATTCTTTAGATACCCGTCTGTTACTTCAGGTTACGTTGGTTACATTAGTGCTTCAAGTAACATGATAAATTCAATAGCTAAAGCACTAACCCGGTAGACCACCAAAATAAATGGTCGACTGTTCGAAGGCAAAACTGAGCGGCAAAATTCTCTCGGCTGGCTCAGAATTATCCACCATTAATTTGATTTCAACACCGTTTGACGTCGATCGAATAATGAATTTGATTCGATGCCAGTCACTATCGCAGATTACTAAGTCATGATGCAAACTGATACCACCTATGGAAGCGGTGACCTAAACCAAAAAAGCTAAATAAACAAGTAATTAATTAAAATCCATAACAGGTAAATATAAAAATGCCCAAATTTGAAAACTTTTGCCGAAATCAGGCGAAGAACACTTTGACTTAGACTAAGACACAATATGTGGGCTATCTGACCAATGCACTGACATCAAATTTTGAAAATTTGCATTGAGTGTAACATTCTTTTAACCTTTAGACTTCTTAATAAAAGGCAAAGGTTTACTCCTGGAGCCATAGAACATGGGGTTCCGGTGCTCATCAACGGATTCTCAGCCGTAGAGCTATAGAAGTGTCACCTCAGCTGACGACTGCATCAGTGGAGGAGGTCAGCCCTTCAAAACGTTACATCGTACACAGACACCATCCCACCATGATGGTACCCATTTACCGATAAGTCGCGGCGAACCGATATGTGTTTAGTCCCTTGCTCAATGGGAATAGTGAAAGCCTTGTGGCAGCGGGAATTCAAACCTCCGACTGTCCCTCGGCCGTGACGGCAAAATGGCTTAATCTTAATCTTTAGTCTTTAAATGCCGTGTAGAAAACAACGCAAGAAAAAAGAAGACAATAACAACCAGACTACGTACTGAAAGTGCGAATTAAAGCGTTCATGTTTGAAATAACGATATGCAAAAGAGAATTGGCAAAAAAGCACGAAAGTTTTCGAAAGTTTTATTGCTTTTGAACTAAAATAAGAACAACATTTATTTTTGGCAAACCAACAGCCTTCAATCCTCTAGCCCTATCTTTGGACGCTACACGCTACGCTAAACGATGAAATAAGTGTTCACGCACTCGACCATTTTCCAGGATCAAAAATGTTTCCAAAATACTGTCCATAATTGCCATCAAAAGTCCAGCAGGAGATCCTGTCTTTACAAATAGCGACAACTCCAGCTCCTGGGATCCTGCCGTGATAAATCGTTCTGAAAATACACAAGATTAATAACATCTAAAATAACAGTAATATTATAATAAGTGAAGCAAATTCTGTTCAAAAACCGTCTTCGACAGTATACTCATGTTGGTGAAGCAAAAAGCCAGCTTTTATAATCTAAAACAAACTATATATGACAAGTTTTTTGTAAAACACGCTGATGTCGCGACTGGTTTTAAAATCTACCCTCTCCGATTTCCTTCATTTTCACATATGTTGTATCCATTATTGGTCAAAGTATCGCTGCGCAATCCGTTTCTCCAAATTCCCTCGTATGCGTGAGAAAATGGCATTCAAAGTTTCCATTTCAACTCATTTTGAAGCAATCTGGAGCGATCAACTTTGAAGCATCCTAACTGACGCTTGGATTGCTCGATTGGGCTGAAACTTTGCATGCATATTAGCTAATATATTCATAGTATGGCGAATTTGAACGAAAACCGTTAACTACAGCTCGTGTTTTGATCAAAAACGGGTTTCAGGACGGGGTCGTCACAACCATGATTTTCACGGTTTTTCGGCTGTAGCCAAAAACCTAGGTTAGGGAAACGGTTGGTTTTTTTATGGTAATTGTAGGCTCATATTGGGGCCACACGATCTGTAAATTTCAGCCAAATCGGTTTGGGATTTTGAAGTCAAATTGGCACCAGAAGAGGCGTCGGCCACTTTTCGGGAGTCGCCAAATTTCTCATTATTTTACGTCCGCAGGTTGATAAGAACAGAATAACCGCATACCCTTCCATCAATTAATCACTCTAAGCAGTAGAACGAGGTGTGCCAAAAATTGTTTTATTCGGTTAAGCTACTAGTAGTTACTAGTAGTTGGCCGGCCACGCTGTGAATTTTGAAGTCCACGTCCAAACCAGGCTTGGCATAGCTTGGCATGGCTTGGCATTTCACGAGCGCTAGCGAGAAATGCGTGCATTTTTGGCACTTGTGTCAAGAAGAAAAGTTGTTCAGCTTGTCAAAAGCTTTCGAATCAGCTAAAATTTGTACTGTTTCGAACAACTTTAATTTTCACGATTTTATACTGTGTGCTCAAAAATTCTTCTTGACACAAGTTCCAAAAATGCATGCATTTCTCGCTAGCGCTCGTTAAATGCCAAGCCATGCCAAGCTATGCCAAGCCTGGTTTGGACGTGGACTTCAAAATTCAAAGCGTTGCCACTACTAGTACCTTAACCAAATAAAACAATTTTTGGCACACCTCGTTCTACTGCTTAGAGTGATTAACTGATGGAAGGGTATACAGTTATTCTGTTCCTAACAAGCTGTAGACGTAAAATAATGGGAAATTTGGCGATTCCCGAAACGTGGCCGACGCCTCTTCTGGTGACAATTTGACTTCAAAAGCCCGAACCGATTTGGCTGACATTTACAGAGCGTGTGGCCCCAATATGAGCCTACAACTACCATAAAAAATGAGCCGTTTCCCTAAAGATAAAGTCTCACACTATCAGTACTACTGGTGGCGAATGAAAGTGCGAATCATAATTCATTTTTTTAGAAAGGGCAAAATTTTTTGAAAACACTTCGAAAAATGGACTATACAAATATGTGACGACATATAAAATATTAAACATTCTAAGTTAGTAGTGCATGCGACCTTGCCAGACCAGAGTTCACGATACAGGCGGCTCATCAATGGAGCTGTACGGAACCAGGTTTTGATTGAATTTTTGGAAAATTGCTTAAAATTATTCGGAAAATCGGTTTCGCCGCTGGTCGCCTCAGGAAAAATAGGTTTTTGTCGTTTCCCTAACCTAGGTTTTTGGCTACAGCCGAAAAAACGGTGAAAATGATGGTTGTGACGACCCCGTCCTGAAACCCGTTTTTGATCAAAACACGAGCTGTAGTTAACCGTTTTGGTTCAAATTCGCCATACTATTAGTACTTATATTAGCTAATATGCATGCAAAGTTTCAGCCCAATCGAGCAATCCAAGCGTAGAAAAAGCTAGTCACATATATATGTACTCAGAGCAATATATCCGTTTCCAGGTATGAAGACGCCGGGACCCAAGTTCTGATAGCAAGGCATGGTGGCGTAGTCTTCCAAAGTTTCTGGATTACTTCCAGGAGTCAAAGAGTACAATTGATCGTCGACATGGAAATCTCGGATACAGCCGGGAAAACTGCGATTCGCCTGGAATAGTAAAGCGACTTAACTTATAAAGTAAACTAATTAAAGGGTAATTACTTAATTAATACATTTGAAAATTTATAAATGGTTTCCGTATATGTCGGACTGCCTACTTCTATTGTCCATTTTTACCCCTTTAGTACCCCTTTACATGAGTAGGACATCTTGAACAAGGTTCCTGTGTTCTCCAAAAGTAAACTACAGTAAACAAATGTACGTATGCAAGAGTTAACTATAATGCGCATGTACCCATTTGAAGTCATCTATCAATTTCAAAGTAAGACCGCCCACATAAATTCGTGATTTCAGGGAAATCTTTCGGGGAATTTTTCCCAAAGAAATGCTGCTTCCGTCCACAGTTAAATATAACATACGCCCTGCCTTTTCAATAATCAGCTAAAAATAAGCAAAACGTGCAAAATCACATCATATTATCATAAAATCTTATCCGGTTGAAAATTTCAAAATTCAAACTGTTTTTGATCAGATAGTCGAGGTGCGAGTCGAATTAACCCGAATCGAAATCCTGCGGATTTCACACTACACAAAATCAACGGACATTTGGAAATCCGCAAATAATAAACTCCAACAATAATTTCCAAGCTAGATTAAACAAAGACAGATCGAAAAAGTTTTCAGATAACTGGAACTGACTGTCATCTTTCCCGCTATCAAATATTCAATTCACTGCTAGGCTAATAAAAATCCCATTTAATGAAATGGTACAAACCAAACCTTATGCCACCTGCCCAGAACAAATCGGCGTTGGGTTCTCTGCTCTACCACGGTGCCTCGATGACCTTGGACCACCACAACCAGAAATGCGTCCTGAACCGCCGCTCCCACATACTGGTTCCAATTTTTGCTGCCCCAAGCAAACAGCACACCATTTTCTGAGGTAGGTCGAAATTCCAGGGAAATTTTGAAGCTGAACGAAAATACAGAATAAAAACTGTAATCGTTACAATAAACATGTACTACAATAAACAATAAACATGTACTTCACTCGCAGACTACGACCTGCACTTGCCTAATTCCACATATTAAACTATATATGTACACAAGCTAAAAGTTGGATAGATAGAACTCAACAAGCATTCAAAAGTATTAAACAAACTTCCCAAATAAATCATACTTTGTTGGCTTCTTTTTATCGCCATTATTAGGTCGAGGTACAACTAGCTTGGTAAAGCTATGTTTCGAAAGGCTATAGTCAGCTGCGCTGTAAACTGCAGTCCATCTAATCTCAGAACAAGATGCCTAGAATATCAATTATATAAATTAATACAGTATATACTATTTAATTTAATATACATAGTTACTTCATTATGACTTAATTTAAGGAACAGAATATAACAAGAATTACTAACCGGAGGGTGTGTAACCAAAGATGTCGTCGTTGTCGGAGTAGTGGTAGTGGCAAAACTTTTCCTAACAGGAGTTGTAGTTGTAACAGTAGTGGTGGTAGTAGCAGTAGTTGTTGTTGTTTCTACTACGCCCGTCACGGACCCAGCAAAGTTTGTGGTTGTTTCACCTAATAAAATAATTTTACTGAAGTGAATGGGACGGAAAATAATACGTACTGTTAACTTCTCTGATCAAAAGTTCTGGCAGTCTTTAAACGATTTTAAGATGGCAAGCAATAGTAAGCATAAAGGTGCTATTATTGTAAACTGACTGTTCGCGCATTGACATTGATTAGGTCGGGGTCTGACAAAAAATTTAACTTTACGTTAATTTGCAATAAAACTTGCAACAAAATAAAATTCCTCAAAACCGGGAAAGAAAATAATTCACCTGCTAATTGTGCCTCTATGGGAATAAAAGGATGTCCTTGTGGTGAATTCTGCACACGACTATCAGCAAGCAGTCGCTCTAAACAAGGGTGAGGAACAACAGAAACTTAAAAAGTAAACGATAGTAAACGATAGAATCTAAAAATTGAAACAAAAAATTCGACATATATAAGTGATTTCAGTTAAACAGTGATTTTTCCGCTTAACAGGATCTGCTCAATAACTGTTGAGACGAACTTTCAAAACTCAAAGTGCAATAAAACAGGTGGAAGGTTAAGAAAATAATATGTGAAAATACTTGAAAATATAAAAATTCCTAAAGTGCTCATAATATACGACTATGCAAGCATCGCTAAACAAACATAAACGGCAAGCTATGGTAAGTAGAAAAAATTCCATAGTATAACAAGCTTAATTGTTTCAAAACTAAACATTTAGCACAACCAAGTTTAAAGAATAGAGTACGTACTATGTACTTTCACAAAAACAACTGCAGGATAAAAAGTAAACTTTGAACATCTACAAATTCTAAAATAGTAAAAAATGCTTTACCAGTGTAACCATCGGGTCGTTGCAGCTTGGGACAGCTTCCGATAGTTGCGTGCATTAGCTTTTCCGGTATCAAATTAATTAGTCTGGAATCAAACAATAAAATTAGCAAATAACAAAATATTTCAATTACAGATAAGTTGCAGTAGTAAATATGTATACAGGAATCACTTGTGCAGAAAAGTACAAAAGATTTTGGAGAAAATACTATACAGGTCATTGTAACTTTGCAAGTTTTGCAGCCTTTACCTGAAGTAAGTTTTATAAAGCAAATATGCTAACCAGTTCAATTATAAGAGACTTGCAGCCACTGGCGGATCCAGGATTTCGTGACGGGGGGGCGGCAAAATTTTTCGAGTGGGGGGTCTGGGGGCGGAGCCTCCCAGAAATTGAAGAAATTTTTTGTTTTTGCAATAAAATCGGTACTCAACTCGGATCTTTAATTCTTTTTTTACTGAAGAACTGAACAAATTTTTTAAAATCCTTGACATTATTAGGCAAAAATGGTAATTTTCTCCGAAAAATCGGATGCATTTCAAGCTTTTTCTTCACAAATGCAATATATATATATATATATATATACAAGTAATAAAAATGCTCCTCCGGAGCATGAAAAAGTAATATGGATAGTGGTGAGGTTGTAAAATTAAGAGAGGACTAGTCTTAAAAATGCTTAATATGGGGCTAGGTTCAAAAAAATAAGAGGACTAGGTTGTGGGCGAATTAATATGGGCACAGCTTCGCCGAGCCACCCATATTCGCGGACTGAAAACGTTATCTATTTTTATACGTACCAGTGTTCAGATTTAGTTACGGTACGTATATATATAAATAATATACGACTATGGTAAACGAGTTTTAGTGGAAACAAACGTTTCTTTCGATAAACTCTTAATATTTATCTACTGAGCGTTTTAACCACTTATAAGAAAAGTATATATTTCAACAATAACTTCAGGATCAGGACACTCTCCGACGATCTTCTATTTCTATTCAACCGTTAGCGTTACAATCATAGCCATGCTTTTTTCTCGTTGCTTGTCGTAGTCCAGCACAACCAAATTATATACTATATAGTTTACGTATATATATATATAACTGCTGGAATTGTAATTATTGACTGACATTAATTGCTTTGTATATGGAAATCGCCATGGCGAAGCGTGAAAGCCCGCGAATATGGGTTGCTCGGCGAAGCTGTGCCCATATTAATTCGCCCACAACCTAGTCCTCTTCTTTTTTTGAACCTAGCCCCATATTAAGCATTTTTAAGACTAGTGCTCTCTTAATTTTACAACCTCACCACTACCCATATTACTTTTTCATGCTCCGGAGGAGCATTTTTATTACTTGTCCTTCTGTCATTTTAAAGGTTCCATTTCCAGCAGTGAGCTAACGCAGATATATAAGGAGCTTGAACAATGCAATAGGCAGGTCAAATGTGAGCAAATGGGCTTTCATTTGATACCAAACATGACCACATTTGAAGACTTTAATTTTTGACCCACACCGGACCCACTGTGGGTGGGGCACCCACCCACAGGTCGGTGGGGCCACTTTTTGTGGGTGGCATAATGACAAAAGTTGATCGCCTCGCCAAGGGCTTTCATTTGACAAAAAACTTGACTACTTTTGAAGACTTTCATTTTTGACCCACACAGGACCCACAGTGGGTGGGGCACCCACCCACAGGTCGGGGGCCACTTTTTGTGGGTGGCATAATGACAAAAGTTGATCGCCTCGCCAATGGCTTTCATTTGACACCAAACTTGACCACTTTTGAAGACTTTCATGTTTGACCCACACAGGACCCACAGTGGGTGGGGCACCCACCCACAGGTCGGGGGGGGCCACTTTTTGTGGGTGGCATAATGACAAAAGTTGATCGCCTCGCCAATGGCTTTCATTTGACACCAAACTTGACCACTTTTGAAGACTTTCATTTTTGACCCACACAGGACCCACAGTGGGTGGGGCACCCACCCACAGGTCGGTGGGGCCACTTTTTGTGGGTGGCATAATGACAAAAGTTGATCGCCTCGCCAAGGGCTTTCATTTGACACCAAACTTGACCACTTTTGAAGACTTTCATTTTTGACCCACACCGGACCCACAGTGGGTGGGGCACCCACCCACAGGTCGGTGGGGCCACTTTTTGTGGGTGGCATAATGACAAAAGTTGATCGCCTCGCCAAGGGCTTTCATGTGATACCATACTTGACCACTTTTGAAGACTTTCATTTTTGACCCACACCGGGCCCACAGTGGGCGGGACACCCACCCACAGGTCGGTGGGACCACTTTTTGTGGGTGGCATAATGACAAAAGTTGATCGCCTCGCCAAGGGCTTTCATTTGATACCATACTTGACCACTTTTGAAGACTTTCATTTTTGACCCACACCGGACCCACAGTGGGCGGGACACCCACACACAGGTCGCTGGGGCCACTTTTTGTGGGTGGCATAATGACAAAAGTTGATCGCCTCGCCAAGGGCTTTCATGTGATACCATACTTGACCACTTTTGAAGACTTTCATTTTTGACCCACACCGGGCCCACAGTGGGTGGGGCACCCACCCACAGGTCGGTGGGACCACTTTTTGTGGGTGGCATAATGACAAAAGTTGATCGCCTCGCCAAGGGCTTTCATTTGATACCATACTTGACCACTTTTGAAGACTTTCATTTTTGACCCACACCGGACCCACAGTGGGCGGGACACCCACACACAGGTCGCTGGGGCCACTTTTTGTGGGTGGCATAATGACAAAAGTTGATCGCCTCGCCAAGGGCTTTCATTTCATACCATACTTGACCACTTTTGAAGACTTTCATTTTTGACCCACACCGGACCCACAGTGGGTGGGGCACCCACCCACAGGTCGGTGGGGCCACTTTTTGTGGGTGGCATAATGACAAAAGTTGATCGCCTTGCCAAGGGCTTTCATTTGACACCAAACTTGACCACTTTTGAAGACTTTCATTTTTGACCCACACAGGACCCACAGTGGGTGGAGCACCCACCCACAGGTCGGGGGGGGGCCACTTTTTGTGGGTGGCATAATGACAAAAGTTGATCGCCTCGCCAATGGCTTTCATTTGACACCAAACTTGACCACTTTTGAAGACTTTCATATTTGACCCACACCGGACCCACAGTGGGTGGGGCACCCACCCACAGGTCGGTGGGACCACTTTTTGTGGGTGGCATAATGACAAAACTTGATCGCCTCGCCAAGGGCTTTCATTTGATACCATACTTGACCACTTTTGAAGACTTTCATTTTTGACCCACACCGGACCAACAGTGGGTGGGACACCCACACACAGGTCGGTGGGGCCACTTTTTGTGGGTGGTATAATGACAAAAGTTGATCGCCTCGCCAAGGGCTTTCATTTGACACCAAACTTGACCACTTTTGAAGACTTTCATTTTTGACCCACACCGGACCCACAGTGGGTGGGGCACCCACCCACAGGTCGGTGGGGCCACTTTTTGTGGGTGGCATAATGACAAAAGTTGATCGCCTCGCCAAGGGCTTTCATGTGATACCATACTTGACCACTTTTGAAGACTTTCATTTTTGACCCACACCGGACCCACAGTGGGTGGGGCACCCACCCACAGGTCGGTGGGACCACTTTTTGTGGGTGGCATAATGACAAAAGTTGATCGCCTCGCCAAGGGCTTTCATTTGATACCATACTTGACCACTTTTGAAGACTTTCATTTTTGACCCACCCCGGACCCACTGTTGGTGGGACACCCACCCACAGGTCGGTGGGTCCACTTTTTTTGTGTGTCATAATGACAAAAGTTGATCGCCTCGCCAAGGGCTTTCATTTCATACCATACTTGACCACTTTTGAAGACTTTCATTTTTGACCCACACCGGACCCACAGTGGGTGGGGCACCCACCCACAGGTCGGGGGGGGCCACTTTTTTTGTGGGGCATACTGAGAGAAGGGGATCGCCTCGCCAATGGCTTTCATTTGACACCAAACTTGACCACTTTTGAAGACTTTCATTTTTGACCCACACAGGACCCACAGTGGGTGGGGCACCCACCCACAGGTCAGGGGGGGGGCACTTTTTGTGGGTGGCATATTGACAAAAGTTGATCGCCTCGCCAATGGCTTTCATTTGACACCAAACTTGACCACTTTTGAAGACTTTCATTTTTGACCCACACAGGACCCACAGTGGGTGGGGCACCCACCCACAGGTCGGTGGGGCCACTTTTTGTGGGTGGTATAATGACAAAAGTTGATCGCCTCGCCAAGGGCTTTCATTTGACACCAAACTTGACCACTTTTGAAGACTTTCATTTTTGACCCACACCGGACCCACAGTGGGTGGGGACCCCAACCACAGGTCGGTGGGGCCACTTTTTGTGGGTGTCATAATGACAAAAGTTGATCGCCTCGCCAATGGCTTTCATTTGACACCAAACTTGACCACTTTTGAAGACTTTCATTTTTGACCCACACCGGACCCACAGTGGGTGGGGCACCCACCCACAGGTCGGTGGGGCCACTTTTTGTGGGTGGCATAATGACAAAAGTTGATCGCCTCGCCAAGGGCTTTCATTTGATACCATACTTGACCACTTTTGAAGACTTTCATTTTTGACCCACACCGGACCCACAGTGGGTGGGACACCCACACACAGGTCGCACTTTTTGTGGGTGGCATAATGACAAAAGTTGATCGCCTCGCCAAGGGCTTTCATTTCATACCATACTTGACCACTTTTGAAGACTTTCATTTTTGACCCACACCGGACCCACAGTGGGTGGGGCACCCACCCACAGGTCGGTGGGGCCACTTTTTGTGGGTGGCATAATGACAAAAGTTGATCGCCTTGCCAAGGGCTTTCATTTGACACCAAACTTGACCACTTTTGAAGACTTTCATTTTTGACCCACACCGGACCCACTGTGGGTGGGCGCTGTGGGTCAGGGGTCACATCCACCGACCTCAGCAGTATGCTCATCGTTTTCAGCGACCCCGATTTACTATATCTGGGTACCACCCCAAGGCCGAAAAACGCCATTTTTAGTGACTTTTAGGCCATTTCTAGTAAAAGTGGGACGTGGAAACTTTCCGTGAAAACAGGTGAAAAAATGCAAAGTTTGGGCCCATCTCCTGAAAACTCCAGAGCGAAATTAAAAAATCCCCCTCCTTACTTTGTGTGCATAGTCCGAAATATTCAAATAAAATAAACCAAACCGATCTAGCTGCTAGCCCGTGAAAAAAGTTGATTTCAACCGAAGTGCCAAAATAGCGAAAGTCCGACTTTGGGGCTTTGGCACAGAGCCAAAGTTGGCCGAGTGCCAAAATGACCTTCGTTTGGTAGCATGGTGGGATACTGTCTACCAACATATCATAGTGGGCATTGGGCCAAAATGCCCACATCGTTCCAACACTTCGCTAGAAAATGCACTTCCAATAAGCGTTATTAACCGAGAAAAAAAAACAACCGCACGGTAACTCTCGCCTAGTGCAAAATTTCGAAGTTCCGAATTTTAACCAAAAGTATGGTGGTACTTGTAGTACTACTCGAGTACTTTACGATGGTAACATTTTTATCCCTCCCGGACCTCTAATTAGCTGGCACCAGGCCAACACTGTCTCCAGAGGGCCGCGCAGACGCCTTTATACCCATATTATGTAGGGGCGCTGTCGCGCCCCTACATAATATATATATAAGGAGCTTAAACAGTGCCGTAGGCAGAGCAGAAAAGTCATCATATAAACAAGAACAAAAAGTGCTCCTTCGTCGCATGTAAAATACATATGAGTCTTCGTAGGCAGGTTGTACATAAGCAAAAACTAGCCTGTAAAATACATATTTCCGTAGGGAGGTTGTAAATTAAGGAAAACAAGTTGCAACCGTTTAACATATGAGCCTGTCCTACAACGAGGCTCATATTGGCGTATGTCATAATACGAATAATTTGCAGATATATATTTTACTTTTGTATAAATACATACTGCATAAAGCTTTTAATTACAAATTATCCTTCACATAGCTTGTTGATCAGTCATTATAGTGTGCATCTGCTCAATACGGTACGCCATGAGGCGCACTGACTCACAGCCAAGTGGGAACGCATTCTGCGTGTGTATAGTGTGAAAGTGTTTCGAAAATGCATTAGAGGTGTGCCATAGTGTTTCGGGAGACATCAGGTTGCATGTACAGTTCAGCTTGAGCAGTCGTAGTTCACTTCAGTCCATTTCTTCTGGGCCACAACGTCTATATATTCATTTTTCCGTAATGTGGATGAAGCTGAGGTTCTTTAATGAGGCTTTAATGTGGAATGCACTGTGACGCCAATATGAGCCTCGTTGTAGGACAGGCTCAAATGTTAAGCGGTTGCAACTTGTTTTCCTAAATTTACAACCTCCCTACGGAATGTATTTTACAGGCTGGTTTTTGCTTATGTACAACCTGCCTACGAAGACTCATATGTATTTTACATGCGACGAAGGAGCACTTTTTGTTCTTGTTTTTTATTATTTTATATATATATATGTATGCTCCTGAAGGTATGTATAGATATCTTTCAACAGTAGCAAACAAGCCAACCACAGCACTCCACAACCACTTTGAGCATGCAGTTCTATGACAAAAGTTGCTCAGCTCGCTTAGGGCTTTAATTTGGTACCAAATTTGACCACTTTTGAAAAATTTCATTTTTGACCGAAAATCCCATAAGTCCCCACCCCACCCCACCACAGCACTCTACAGCCACTTTGAGTATGCAGTTCTATGACAAAAGTTGCTCAGCTCGCTTAGGGCTTTCATTTGGTACCAAATTTGACCACTTTTGAAAAATTTCATTTTTGACCGAAAATCCCATAAGCCCCCACCCCACCCCACCACAGCACTCTACAGCCACTTTGAGCATGCAGTTCTATGACAAAAGTTGCTCAGCTCGCTTAGGGCTTTCATTTGGTACCAAATTTGACCACTTTTGAAAAATTTCATATTTGACCCAAAATCGCTTAAGTCCCCACCCCACCCCACCACAGCACTCTACAGCCACTTTGAGCATGCAGTTCTATGACAAAAGTTGCTCAGCTCGCTTAGGGCTTTCATTTGGTACCAAATTTGACCACTTTTGAAAAATTTCATATTTGACCCAAAATCGCCTACGACCCCACCCCACCACACCACAGCACTCTACAGCCACTTTGAGCATGCAGTTCTATGACAAAAGTTGCTCAGCTCGCTTAGGGCTTTCATTTGGTACCAAATTTGACCACTTTTGTAAAATTTCAT
>JASAND010024770.1:0-18608 GCA_030248195.1 Trissonchulus latispiculum
AAATCCAAGCAAGCGCTGACCCATTTTGCTGATCAGCTGGTATCCAGTGCAACAAACGAACTCACGAAGAAGACCCTCACAAAGGTTGGCTGCAGGGAATCTCTGATTTTGGAACACCACCTTCGGAGATCCGGTGCCTAAGTCCGCTTCATACCCCGTGGACGCGCTGACCTCCCGTGTAATCAAGTGCAGAGCGTTTTCTGTCACTAGACCGAGAGCAGAGCGTTTTCTGTCTCTGGAGACTAGCAACTTCTATTGCTAATATATAAAAACAGATTCTAATAAACAGCATACAGTCTATACATCTTGATAAAATAAGAACTGATTTTCGATGACACTTTGTTTCGACAATAATTTTCTGAAGTTTTCCAAGAAAGCATTTCCAAGAAGCGCGGATCAGAAGGTGAAATCAGATAGTTTACCGAAAGTTTAAAAATTAAAAAAAAATAGCTAATAACATCTTTTATGAATACGTCCGACTTGGGTACCCCTATACCTTCTGAAAAAGTGTGAAATTGAAACGGGGGCCGGGGTGGGGGCCGTGACCGTCACCGGCCCCCGGGGCCGTGTTAGGCCCGGCCCCCCAATTTGGGGGTTTTAGCCGCGGGCCGGCCCCCGAAAATAAAAATGGGGGCCGGGCCGGGTCGGGGGGCCAGCCCCACCACCGGCCCCCCGCACAACCCTACCCGCGGGTACCCGACCCGGCGCCAACGTATGGTGTATGGTGTATGGTGCCAAAGCTAGGATGAAATGACTTGTCACCAATTGGTTCGTCTCCGTTTGCAAGTTGTTTTTGTGAGTTAAATTTAATCAACAATAGTATTTTCATTACGGCATTTTCTATTAATTCGGAATGAACTTACAATCAGAGGCTATTTTGAGTAACTGACGTACCTTTAAAATTTTTCGTACAACAACATTACTATACAGTTCAGAAGTTGTCCACTCTGAGCCATGCAAGGTAAAAGAGGGCGATGACGAATCTGGTTTTGATAGTTGAATGAGTTGACTGAGCTGGTTTGGACTGTATAATCTTTCTGTAAATGGCAAAGGAAGTACAGCTGAAAAGAAAATGCGAAATATTAAATGTTCCGTCCTTCTTCCTGCTCGAAGTTGTTATTCAAAACCTTACATTTCCACAGCTTAATAAAAAGAAAACTTTCCATTCTTATTTAGTCTTTAAGTGAACTTCGGAGCTTAATTCCTCGGACTGATTAAATAACGTTGATCCCGACACTTCGAGACGTTCCTGATAATACTTACACAAATATGGACCTGTTTTTATGCTTTATAGTACAGTGCATCATCATGTCTTTGGTTGCACGGATTTAGTCTGTACTTCGGTAATTTTATGGCATAGTTATTGTTATGCTGCGGATTTGATCGTGTGTGAAGTAGCAACAAGTTTCTTCCAGTTTAATAGTTTGATTTCTGGCGGTTCTAGATGTAGTATCTAGGTTTGCAGAATCAACGATCAACTATTTAATACGTATCGGACCACACTAAGATATACCGGATCAAAACACATTCTAACTTAACAACTTCATACACTACATTCTTTTCCCCCTTTAAAATAACAAAACAAACAAATAACTGTAGACTACAAAATGTTTTTATAGCACGTCCCCGTCCGAACTTTCTGCGTAGTACTCCATGACTTCATCAGGGTTTTCAGCGTTGTATTCGGTGTTTCTCAGGAAGTGCGTTTTGCCTTTGTGTCGTCTACCCTCTGACTTTTCCTCTTGTTTCGTTTTCCTGCAAGCCTTTTCGATGTGCCCACGAACGCCGCAGAAATGGCATTCCACCAATCGGAATCCACAGTTTTCAGGACGATGAGTGTTTCCATTGCAGTGGAAGCAAGGCTTCAGCTTCCTGAGCCCGGGTTGGCTTCCACCATCCCGACAATACCTGTGGCGGCACCATTTGCCAAAGCAGGAGGGTCCTCGGTCGGCCGTTTCCATGGCCTGAGCAAGCTCAAGTGCCCTGTCTAATGGTAAATCTCTTTCCGCCAAAAGGTGCGGTTGAAATCGACCTATTTGCCAGACCACCCACCGACCTGTCGCGCAATGACCGGTTCAGGAATTGGCCCCAAAGTCACATCTTTTCTGCCAAGTGACGCAACTCAGCCAAATAGGACGCTACACTTTCCCTCGACTTTTGATTGCGTTGGTTGAATTTGAATGTTTCAGCAATAACCAAGGGTTGAGGGGTAAAATGCCGATTCGATCTCCGACCCAGTGCGCCAGAAATGTAGCATCTAAGCTTGCAGAATCAACGATCAACTATTTAATATGTATCAGACTACACTAAGATATACCGGATCAAAACACATTCTAACTTAACAACTTCACACACTACACTAGATTAACTTTTTGCTCATCAGAAGTTCGCATAAGGGACGATGGTGAATCACATTTGTGTTCAACTGTTAGAGGATATTATAGCAGCCGGTTAGTCAGAGCATTCTGTAGCGGTAGTTTGTTTAGGCTTAGACTATTAACATTGCCTAAGAGTCCCTGCCTAGTCAGTATTGCCCAGATAATAGTAATTGCTTCCAAAATAAATTAATTTTCTGTGATTACAAGTCTGTCCCTTTTGCCTGCAACTATTTTCCCATAAACCTTTCAACCGTGCTGTTTGTAAAACCCAGATTAGGAAAACAGTCAGCCCACTCGCGAACATATGTTGCACTTTGACTGTATTTTTAGTTGTGTTTACAAAATAGGTAGATTAACCAAGATGCATGATAGCGAAACCTTGAAAACAGTTAGGGGAAGCAGCCAAAATGATACGATAAAATATGACTAATTTGCAACTAATAAGTTATAATTTGTCCCATTGGATCTCGGCTCGACTGAGAAGAAATCCTCGCAAATTTTGACCAAAGCAGTTGTTGTGCATTAAAGTAAAAACCGTTGCAGACTGCAGCTGTATCTTTCCTTGTTGATCTGTTGGCTTGTTGATCTTTTCCTAAAATACTGTTTTTTTGATTTTACAAAAAGGCCAGTCAAAAGCAGTGATAAAAGTGTGATAACTAAAAAGCAAACATCAGAGACAGCCTATTTAAAATCCTGGTTTTCCCAGGGAAGCAATCAGAGATCCACAGTGTTGTTTTCGTCCTCCTTTCTTTCCTTTATCTGCAAAGTGCTACTGCAAACTGCTTAGAAGAATGCTGCGACTCCCTGATTGCAATTGTCGTCATCGTAGTTGGCACCGAAGCATCCTCTGATTTTTGCCGACCACCTGGATGTTGCCATTGAAGAGGCCAACATCGATATTTCTCCCAACGTCGACGTCGTCAACATGTGCAAGGAAGAGCAAGGCTGTCGTCGGCTGTTCTTTGATCTATAGTCTACAGTGCGCTACCTCACCGGTAAGACTTTATAGATCAGTGTTGTGGGGGTGGCATGGCCGCCCAGCCGCACAAGTAGAAGATTTGGCGCTAATCGGACAAAAATTGGTGGTGGAAGGGGCGAGGAGCCAAGCCTCAAGTCTAGTTCAAAGACTAAATTATTTGATTTTACCGGAAAAGTAATTAAAGGAAATCAAAATGGACGCGTGTAGCCTATCACCCACTTATCATTCGTGTCCTTGGAGTCAAGGATCTGGCTGGAGTACTTGATCCACCCTACTTTTCTTGATCTGATTTGATTTTCTCCAAAATTCAATTTTAAGTGTATCACCAATTTTCCAATATGGATGGTTTCCCGCCAAAAGTTTGCAAATTTATTTCCGTCTTCATGATCTCGAATTTCAAACAACTAAATTTTTCATTGCGAAAAATTTAAAAATAAAATTAAAAATTGAAATGAATTTTACTCAATCTGTGAGCGTTTTTAACGGCAACTCACCGAAGTTAAGCAGATTCTAGTACAAAAACCAATTTTCCAGTGTCAACTGTTTATATTTAAAACTACTCAATACTAGACGTGTTAGAAGGATCTACAAAATACACAAAAAATTCGGACTACATTTTTCGAATTCTCACTACAGTACGATTCCAGGTACACTGCGTCCCGTCCGCTCACCCGAATGGCAGTGTTAGTAAAATCGGAAAGTCATCAAAATTTGTTTTGAATGCAGTATTTGATGTAGGATAAACATTGTCGTTCTAAAAAACAAAAAAATTAAAAAATTTAAGCTAAATTTTTTTCTCGGGTTTTTTATCCTAACACCTGCCCATTCTGGGTGAGCGGACAAGACGCAGTGTAGGCTGGAACCGTACATGTGCAAAAGTTCAAAAAATAAGTCCAATTTTTGATAATTTCTTTGTAAGAATCTTCTAACACGTCTAATTGTTAGTAGTTTTATAAATTATTAAGCAGTTGACGCTGGAAAATTGGTTTTTACTTGTACTAGAATTCGTTTAGCTTCGGTGAGCGTGACGTAGCTAAAATTGCCAGTTTTAAAGCCTTTCACAGATTGAGTAAAATTCATTTCAATTTTTAATTTTACTTTAAATTTTTTCGCAATGAAAGGAATTTGGATTGTTTTTGAGGAGGATCATGAAGACGAATAAATTTGCAAACTTTTTAGCAGAATACCATCCCATGACTCAAAAATTGGTGCAGCGCTGCCTTCCTGCACACCACTTTAAAAATTGAATTTTGGAGAAAATCCAGATGGACTCAAAGAAAAGTAAGGGTGGATCAAGGAGTACTCCAGCCAAGTGACTACACTAAAAGGTTTTGGCCTGACTCAAGAAGTGGGTGTGCTAAGGCTACACACGTTCAAAATAGTGTTTGTCATCGAGTTTGCTGAAATGTTGCATAGGTTTGTGGTGCTTCCTAAACTGCGGCCCGGCCCGGCCCAAATTTCCTAAAGCGCGGGCCCCATCTTAAATTTTTAAAATACACTAGAATTTGATTTTTTGGGCCGCAAAGAGCCTAAAGTGCGGCCCCAGGCCAAACCAACCAGGTCCGCCATCTGGCCGCAAATTGCCTAAACTGCGGCCCAATCATCCTTGGCCGCAAAATAACCAGCGTGGCCCGAACTACCTTGGGCCGCAACCGTCAAAATGCGGCCCGAACTGTCTTCGGGCCGCAAACTGCCTAAAATGCGGCCCGAACTGCCTTTGGGCCGCAAACTGTTTGAACGGGCCCGAACCGCCTCTTCGGGCCGCAAACTGCCTAAAAATGCGGCCCGAACTGTCTTCGGGCCGCAAATCGGTTTGTAGTGCGGCCCGAACTGTCTTCGGGCCGCAAACTGCCTAAAATGCGGCCCGAACCTTGAAGCAACCACGAAATGCGGCTCGAACCAGCCCGGCCGTAAACTGAATGGCCCGAACCACTTCGGGCCGTAACCAGCCTAAAATGCGGCCCGAACTGCTCTTGGACCGCAAACTACCTAAAATGCGGCCCAAGTCCCACCGGACGCAACTATCGCAAATGGCAACGCCGAACGCCCCGGCTAACGGTCAAAATGCGGCCCGAACCGTCTTCTTTGCCGCAAAATGCTTTAAATGCGGCCCGAACGGCCTTTGGGCCGCAAACTGCCTAAAATGCGGCCCAGTCCCGCCTTTAAAGCCGCCAAATGCTGGCCGAACTGCTGTTTGCTGTTTACTAAAGTTGATACTAACCAACTGCACAAAAACACTCGTCCTCATGTGTTTTACTGTCTCTAAGACAAAAAGATCTCACAATAGCAATAGGCAACAACCGAGATTCATAAAAACAGACTAGCAGACATTCACTAATATTTGTAAAATAAAATCAACTGTTTAACAAACTGCAATTTTAACAGAGATAAGTGAGTAATGAATTAAAGCTTCCCTTCAAATGGAAGGATAAAAAACAACAAATAAAGCTTCCCTTCACATAGAACAATAAATTAAAAAACCAATAAAACCGAAAAAGCTCTTTCAAATGAAACACATGGCAGACTAACAAACATTTGTGCCCTTTCAATTAAAGGAAACTGCTTTAATTTTTATAATGTCCAAGTTAAACGGTTTTGAATTTATGCAGTTTTCAGGAATTGACCTAAGTCAGTAGACACGCAAAAAAATCAGACAGGTCCTGAGTAAAGTAGAGCAAGAGTATATACAAAACAGATAAAATTATGACAAACGTCACGTCATTAGGTTTCAGCTTGGGGAAAATAAAGTTTGCAAGTGAAATCATTTTCAAAATCATCATTTCCAATGCTGGCACACTCAGGATGCCACCATTTTTGACACATGTAATAGCATCATTTTCTGTGCTGGAAATAAACGCAGTTAGATAGCCAATGCACGACAGGATTGTTCAGTTCTTGTGATGCCATGCTTTCGGCTTGGGAACCATTATAGCCTGATTCGATACATTTGGCAATGCTGCCGTACGATCTTGCTCAAACCGAATGTTTGCAGGCCGTAACTGATGACCCAATTCAACCATATCAATAACAGGAAGAAGCTACAGCTTCACTGGATCCGCGTTGCCGTTGACATGAGACAACTTCAACACGAATGGCAGCCTCTGAGTCGGCCAACCAGCCGTACAGCTGAACCAGTTCTTTCATCAGATCAGGGGACATTCTAAATTCCATCGAGTCATAAATTTTGACGCAGTTTGCTCCAACTGATGTGGACACTATCCAGTGATCTTCTCTCACATGATGGATTTGGATTGAGCCGGTACTTTCTGGATCATACCCATTATTGCTTGGTTTTCAAAGTATCTTGAAAACCCGGCACATGCTGAAAACTGAAGTTTAGCTAACTCGTTGGCAGCATTTATATGCATGTCCGTAAGCCATTTCAGCAGAAACCAGTGCCTTCTTCACGTTCAGAAGCAACGCAATGTTGCCACACTGCTTCCAGCACGAAATCATTCTCGGACAGTTCAGTCGACAATAGCGCCACTGCAGAATCGAAGGAGCAGCTGCTTCGACATCATCAAATCTGGGTTTCTTTTTCCTCCCTTTTCCCTTCCAGGACGTTTTCTCGGGTCAGCTCGTGCAGATCAATTCTACGCTTTCTGCTATCAGGTAAAGGAGCACAAGTATCTTTCTCACTGCTTTTCAGGTGATAGCAACCACGGGCTGCATTACAGGAACAAGTTGGCTTTATGCTCTCTCACAACCTCAACTTTTCCACCGATTCCTCTCACGTTGAATACACCAAAATTTTGATCAAATGATATCGCTGATTTAACCAGATTAGCCTGATGGCAGTTGCAGAGCCATGATGGCTGTGAGATCTGCTCAGAATCCGAGTCTTCCAGACCAGAAATATGCAAATGACTTAGGGATGCTCCTGATGTATCAAATTCACCATCTTTTATGAGTTCTTCCACTAATTCTTCTGGGTCTCTGACAATGCTCCCAGTCAACATCTTCAGAATTATATTCTTCAAAATCATGAAGTCCGGCTTAAGACTGAAATTTCCATGATTACACACATTCTCTTCTGATTTCATTGTAGTAGTAGCATTTGGAAGCAAGCATGTTCAGAGGACGACTACATCCAGAGCCGCGGGATCGCCGCCAGCCTTCATTGTTGAAGATCATGAAGCACAGTGTTGAAACCTCTGACTGATTTGTTGTTACACCACTGAATCAAGAAATAGGTACAAACTTTGCGAGGTTCCATCGGCCTAAGCTGGCCAAATCTGGCTCAATGTGACTGTCATAGTAATCTGCAAAGCTGACTGACCATTTCTGCTTTAATTCCTGTTTCTTCTTGTTGTAGTCGTCTTCCGATAAAGAATCAAGCAACTGCCAAACATGTGAAGAATAGAACTTAGTATCATCTTTTGACCCACCATTTTGCCTGACAAAAAAATTTATACCAGTTTTCAAATGATTCCAGCACAGAAAAGCATTCAAATTAGGAAGAACACTGCTTTCACTGACTCTTATCGCGGTTTCTATTCGTGGCGACAATGGACAAATCAGAGCATTCGGAAACCATGGAAACTTGATCCGATAGAAATCGTGTAGACGATTAGTATGCATCTCTGTCGTTTTCCGATTATGTATGAGAAAACTAGCAGAACAACCATGGGGATTTCCCTGGAAATAGTGTGACGGAATAGGAACGGGGACATATAGCATCCATCAAAATTAAAAGTTGTATCATAGGACAGTAGCCATCAACATGTTGATCCATATAAAGGAGTTTGTTTAGTTCAGTCAAAAGTCCAGGCAGGGCACAAATGATCAAGATTCTCGATGGAAATGTTTGAATAGCGTGAACAAACCCAGGGAGATCATAAGCCATCTCAGTAATGGCATAAAGGGCGCTATGCGAAAGCTGCAAGACTGGTCACGGACTTTTTCAACAACGTTTCTGACTTGCTTGGCGTTTCTCGGAGTGTCCATGGCAACCTTTTTGAGGATTGCATTCACCGCAGCAACCTCTCGCCGATAAATGGTCATAGGGGTGGAAGAAGGTCCGTACTGTTCTAGCCTCGGCTAAAGTTGATGGAGCGGACGGAACAAAGGACGGTCGGTGGTTGATGCGTTTCCGTGTGGAAAACGACGGCATTGCTTGAATTCCACTGCGGCACTACACAGATTTGGCAATCATCCACCTTTTCGTAATGAAACCGCTTGAAAGTTGATAGAGGTCCGCTGGGACTATCGATGAAAAAGGTGGATTTTATCAATACGGGATTTTTCCGCGGCAGCTTATCCCGTTTATTGTGGCGCCTAAAACAACAACAACAATAGTATATGATAATAGTAATAATGATAATTGTGCAAACTGGCATTTTTAGTGTAGGGGCCCCCTTTTTTGGAAGCCCCCGAATTTTCGATGCACACCTCACCCCAACTTTCGCCCCTCCACTTTTCGACAAGCCCCCCTCCCCACTCTTTCAGCAAAAGTGTCGAAAAATTAGGTTTTCAAGGTCAAATCTATCAAATTTCGGGTCAAAGCCCCCCCACTTTCAGAACCGTAACACCACAAAGATTGACACAGTTAGAGCAACCGAAGGTTAAGGAACCACAAATGCTCTTAATACAATCAAACCATATTCGACTCACCCATATATATTTGTGACCTTTTTGCAACCTCAATCTCGAAATATCAAAAAGATTTATCCAACCGGGCACCGGGTTCAAGAGATAAAGAACAACTGTATTTCCACTGTTGACTCGTAAGCAGTTACGTAAGCGATTATACGTACATTATGTGACAGTATACGTATACCATCAAAAGATAATCTGGTATACGTATTTACTTTTATACAAATTTATTGAATTTTTTAAAATTGTTTCAGAAAATTGCAATTTCAGCAAAATTCCAATTTTCAGCAAAAAGCTACAATCTATACCCGTCAGCTTTCCAGTCATTCTTATGCTTTGTGTCAGTGAAATACGTAAACTTCTCCATGATATGGTTTCACAGGTGGCACCTTTGAAATCTTCAGAACGTCAACAGACTCGATAATGTTGACTACATCATCAGTGGTTAATCTTTCACAGTGCTCCAAGTACGCGACAGCCAATTCATAAAAATAGAAATTTTGCGATATATCTGGATTTTTTTACTGGGATTTGTGTGCCCCAGTCTCCTCTTTTGCCTGCCGGCAACCAAAAACATCGGATAGCTCAGTGGCGTTTTTACACCTGTTGTGGCTCGCACTTTGAAATCACAGTTATTTTCAAACATTACTACTTTTAGCCGAATTTAGCTAATTTTTTGGCTCCAAAAGGGCTGGGGAGGGGGTTCGAGGGGGATAGCCTGGAGTTGGGGGAGGGCACGTTACACATTTTCGGGGATCTCGTCAAATTTGACCGAGCGGAGAAACCCACGACGAACGCTCCGAGTCCACCCCCCCCCCCCCCGAAAGGAAACTATACCCCCCACGCAGGAAACCATGAGTGGGTCGCCTAACAGATGAACAAACATATAATATCTTCAAAAAGCTCGAGCAAAATAACATTCAAAGGGGAAATCGGTGGTCAAGTTTTTGGTGAACGTTCTAAAAAAAGCTATGATCCCCTCCTTTTCAGTTTCTCAACTCTCTCCAGCCCATAGTGGCTTGGGCAAAAATTTGGGGGTAATGTCCATGAGAGGAGGGTTGCCGAAAATTGCCCCAAAACCCTTATCATTACTTTTGGGGGGGGCAAAAATATGGGGGTGGTAAAAGTCTCGAAAAACTTGGGGGTTGGCAGGAATTTGTCATTTTGTGGAGGCCCCCACCCCGAACATATCTATGCGCCAGTCAGCGTCAACATAACTGAGCAAATCGATATCGTAAAGCCAGAAGATAGCTAATACATAAAACCACTTACCTATAAAATTCCAATACAGAAACAGAACACAGACATGTCTTTGCCTTTTACTAAATTTAATTTATTTCCGCATGAGTATCACTAAGTGGCAGAGGCTGTTTTTTCATTTCAATGCTCGAATTAAATAGATCGCAGACTAGACAAATCATGAGAACTTTATTAAACTTTGAAATTATGCTTTGATCATGCAGACACAAGCATCCTACTAGAATGTCCACCTATTCATATTTGACAGAATCTGTTATAGTTGTGTTCTGGCATAATAGTTATTTTATCATACCGATGAATTTTTGCTAACCTATTTTATAATCCCACTGTTCAGGCCGCATTTTAGGCATTTGCGGCCCGAAAACAGTTTCGGGGTCGTATTTTAGTAGTTTCATAGCAGCCTCCAAAAAGGCAGGTTCGGGCCGCATTTAAGGCATTTTGCGGCAAGAAGACGGTTCGGGCCGCATTTTAGGCAGTTTGCGGCCCAAAGATAGTTCGGGCCGTGACATATTTAGAAGAGGTTTGCGGCCCGAAGACGGTTCGGGCCGCATTTTAGGCAGTTTGCGGTCCAAAGGCAGTTGGGGCCGCATTAAAGAAGTTTGCGGCCCGAAGACAGGTCTGGCCGGGCATTTTAACGTGATGCGGCCCGAAGACAGTTCGGGCCGCATTTTAGTTTTCGGCCCAAAGGAAGTTCGGGCCGGATTTTTAGCATTTTTCGGCCCGAAAACAGTTCGTTGGGTCAGTATTTTAGAAGAGTTTGTGCCCCAAAGGTAAAGTTCGGGCCGCACTTTAGGATGGCGCCAAGGATGACGGGCCGCAGTTAGCACCGCAGGCTAAGCAGATGATGGCCGCAGTTTAGGAAGTTTGCGGCCTGAGGCCGCACTTTAGGCTCGTTGCGGCCCAAAAATCCAATTTTAGTGTATTTTAAAAATTTAACATGGGGCCACATTTTAGGCATTTTGGGCCGGGCCGGGCCGGGCCGCAGTTGAGGAAGCACCTAGGTTTGTTTTCGGATACAGAACATGATAGAACATGACTTTGAAGACTCGTTTTCGTTCAATTTTCACTGATTTAGTGCGCTAAATGTCAATAAGTGTTACTTTAAACTTAGTCTAGTAGCATTACTTGAAAGACATTATATGTAAAACTTATATTAGGATAGACAAATTATGGTCGTATCAAAATTACGACTGAGCAAAATTCAGCAGCCGTAGCTGTTACATTACAAGAATTTTTAAAATTATCAAATTCAAAATTAAGATATCTACCGAATTACTTGACTAATTACTTACGTTGACTTGAAAGCTGACGTTAGACTCAAATTCTTTGCTTCAGAATGGCCTTTACGTTATTTGCAAAACAATTTAGAAAAGCTTTAAATTAATTTTGGACAAACCGTAGCGTCGTAAAGATATTTCCAATTTTTTCAGATAACCCTTGAAAGGAATGACCAACAGGTTGAACCATTGACGGTCTCAGCCAAGTCCAACCGTGGTGGATCTGGCACTCAAACAACCATCGACCACATTTTGGATCGCAGTCGCCAAAAGAGCGGTAAGAGCCAATGTCAGTGCTGGTTCATTGCAGCATGTGCGGGTGACGGAAGGAATTAACCTTTCGGTTTGGTGTTTGTGGGTGTGTGTGTGTTAGCCGTTAGCGTGCAGAGGATGTGTCACACTTATAATACACTTACAAATGCAGTATGTACTCTTGGTTCGCTATATATCAACTAAATATTAACCACACTAATGATTGGTCAGCTGTGCATACGATATTTGCTTTGCTGTAAATTTGCTATCTATTTGGTTTGCTATAAGCAAACTTTGGGGAGCAAGACAGTGGTTACTCTTTAACTCTTCTGCAGATATTGCTACTTCCGGTATGAGAATTAACTAACTGATGTGTGTACTTTTTTAACGACAAACGTACACAGTCTAACGTTGAAACAGACACATTTTTAGCAATTGTATTAGTAACTGTAAAAGTATTTTTTTAGGAATATTGTTTTCGGAATATTCTAGGATACTATTTGTGCAAGGCTCACATGACCGGATGCGAGGGGAAGTCTGACTTTGACGTCTACAGCAGCGGACTGGAGCTCAACTTTCACGACAACTGCCAAGATGGCCCTGTTGAACAGGCTCGGGCCCGTGAAGGAACAGATACCGATGTTACTCTCAATTGCATTTGTAAGTATAACACATCTATCTAGATCAAGAAAACGAGGTAAACGCGGGATAGCAGGCGGATCCACGAAGAATACAGGGCATTAATCATAAAGAAATAATGAAAAACGCCTGCCTGCAGTTCTCCCCAGCTCTTTCTCCTGTTCGGAGCTTCCAGCTCTCTCCTGTTCCGACAAAGGCTTTTGCCTTAGTGATTGCAGAAGTGCGTTTTTCATTATTTCTTTATGTATAACAAATCTAGGGATACACAGTCGAGGCCGGGGACGGGACCTAAATATCCAAACCTGAAATAATTTCAAGTATACGAAGGGTTGCTATTGTTTTTATTCAAATCAGTTACAACACTAAAAATTTACCATAGTAATTTGTAACAATCTTTGTAACAATTTATCCTAAATTTTGTTTTCAAAATTTTCTAAAATTGTGGTCGAAAACCTTCATTAGTTTGGCCCCGCATTAGCTCTTCCCTTACATTCAGACCTCTTTGGACAGCTATAACTTACGCAATATTGGGAGCTATGAATTGAGCCACATATCAAACTGAAGCTCTACATCTTCTGCGACATTTGGTATCATTGAAACGTGTCTACCTGGTTTGTATTGGTTGCAAACACTTACCAAACGCAGCCACAATTTTTAAACAAATTTTTTTCTGAAAAATTTTTGCGCAACAAGAAAATAGTCGTATCCAATGTGTTTCTGAGATAATTTGCCAGGGACGGCTTTTTTGATTTTGTCAAAATATCGTTTCAGTATGCAGAAATTGAGCATTTTTTCAAAATTTGGCATTTTATCCAACTTTGAAAAATCATTGCTCTTGATTGGAGGCTGGTAAAGAGAAAAAATATAAAACTGCCCCGGGCAAATTGTCCAAACATACTGTGTGCAAAGCAAAGTACCTTTTAGATCCACCCATTGGTTGTGGGACAATCTTCGGTCAAAAAAGTTTGGCCGCACTTTGACAAAATCAGGTATTCGACCAGAACTATAGACACATTCAGTGTACAGGGCTCTAATTAACCTAATTTGTGCCTCTTTCGAAGCTCTTTAATTTGAGTATAAACTTGTATAAAGCAACCTACCATTTGCTGAAGGTAATGTTTCTGACAAACGTTTAAAAGAGAAGCGTTTAAAGACTCTTAACGGACAGCTCAGGCTCATTCTGTTGTTTGTTCCCAACCTAGTCAGCAGCAATATTTTAATTTTAAAGTACAGTATGAATGTGCCAGTTTTCTTCTTTTAGATCCCGGACAAGACTTTGGTCCAGACAGCACTGTGATCTGGTACAAGGACGGAGTCGTACTGCAAAGCAACAACCAAATCGATCTGGCACCGCACAACCTCCAAGTCTCCATCAACAACCCTACTGTCAGCGAAAGCGGAGAATATATCTGCGTTCACAAGACAGGAAACACCGTATTCCGCAACAAGTCTGTCCTCACGGTGCAGCGATAGACTGAAAGCATTAGTGTACTGTAGTTGATTTCATGCTTTTCTTTCCAGAAATAAAGTGTGCCAGAAAGATATACGCAAGTATGTAGCTTTAATGGGCAGTAGGACAGGTTCTGGATGAGCTTGTTTTAAGGACAGAAACAGCAACTAGTTATTTGTTTCTGGAACCTTTTGACACTCAAGTTTCAGAAAAGTCGACTTACATACAATTTAAACGTCTTTCACATGACTACTAGGTCACATTTTGGCGATAATTTTCAGTTAGCTTTAATGTGCTGGTTCGGGTTAGTGTATTTTTGGGCTTTAAAATCGCAATTGGCGTTGAAATTCATTCAAATTTGCTACAATTGCATCATTCAGCCTAGAAAAGATTTTAGAAAAGTCGCGGCGTGAAAATTTGTTTTAATCCGCCATAATTTGCACTGTTGGTTACCCTACACGGACGAACATAAAATCATTCGAATCCTCTCAGCAAGATATACAACTTTTATTTTGAGAGTAGTCTTCGATTCCTTACGGTTTAAGAGATAACAGCGAAAATTGATTTTCGAGGTCCAAAACTGGCCATTTTTTGAAAAATCAAATATTGCAAGATTTCGACAGTTTCAACAGCGGTGGTCCGTCGGTCAAGTATTGTCCACATTTGTAGTCTTAAAGCACATGTTATGCCCAAAGGAGAGCTCTCTGCGGCATCTGTGCCTACTCACAGCAACGAAAATGTGAAATTTTTAAAATAGCAACCAGATTTTTTTGAACACGGGTTTCTCAACTCATGCAACCAATTAGAAAACGGCTTTAGACTCGCATTTTTGGGACAATTACCGAGGGCTATTTTTCATCGTTTCGCGATTTGTCATTCTGTTCGAGAGAAATAGCATCCAAACTTGAAAATTTTGACGAAAATCAGACCAAATGTACATTTTTCTCAAACTCTTGAGCTTACCTGATCATTAAATGATTTCAGAGAAAATAGCCCTTGGGAAGACGTTTCTTTTGATGCCTGAACTGGTCGCTTTTCTTTCTCGAGACATCCATGTTCAAAAACTGTTTTCTTATCGCATGTTCAAGTCGAAGAGTTGAAATGAGATAGGTATACCCTACTAGCTGTAACAAGCACATTCTAAGCTTTAAAAGGATATAAAAAGTATCATTCAATTCCAAGAATTGAGCAAATTACAGTCTTTCAAAGTTTGCTGCAAATATCCGAACCAGAACACCTTAAGGCAATACCGTCTTTTTAATTTTAAATGTCCTCACTTAGATCAGTCAGTGCTAAAGGTAACGAAATTCAACAAACACACAAATATACTCTAGTGCGTTAACAATGCTAACCAAAACTCCAGCATTACACAAAAAGCTCAAGAAACAGTGTAAAGTCGGGGCACTTTTTGCAAAAATTTTGCGTTGGTCCTCCCTCAGGATTCGAAAAAATTTTTTGTCACCGATTTGGCTGAGAAGTTGCTCCTAGGGTAAATCGAGGTCGCTGATTTCAAAAATAGAATCGAGAGATCGATCCGATGGATCGATCGATCAGTAGAAACGATCGATCAAAATCGATCAAAAAAATTTTTGTGCCTTTTTTTCGCGAAAAGTCGTCCCTAGAGTAATTCGGGGGTGCTGATTCCGAATCTGCAGTCGAAATTTGATCCGAGTTGCCAAAATCGAACTATTGACGAATTTCTGAAAACTCGATGAAAATAGATTTTTGAGGTCGAACGATCAAGTTTCACAAAATTTCGACTGCAGATTCGGAATCAGCACCCCAGAATTACCCTAGGGACGACTTTTCACGAAAATCGGAGACAAAAAATTTTTTGATCGATTTTGCTCGATCGATTATACTGATCGATCGATCCATCGGATCGATCTTTCGATTCGATTTTTGAAATCAGCGACACCGATTCACCCTGGGGGCAACTTCTCAGCCAAATCAGTGACAAAAAATTTTTTCGAATCCTAAGGGATCAAGGCAAAATTTTAGTCCCCCATCTACATAAGTGCCTAAAGTCGGTATATTGTTAGAGTATGCATTGAGTTAACTCAAAGTTGTTCCGAAAGAGCTGGTAGGCGAACCACCTTCCTGAATACCAAACATAAAGCAAACACTTAAAGCAGTGACGTTCCAAATACAAAGAGGCTCAAACCCTCGAGACTAAAGCTTACACTGAGACTTAACACAAACAGAAACGAGCAAGCAGAGTCGTAACTGTTGTAAAAAATGCAGGTATAGCAGCTATGGTCAACTTATTGCTTTAGGTCCAAACGTTCCCTCCCAGTACAAGGAAACTAATCAGGGAATGTGAGTTATACCCACCAACCAATTGCTAGAGATTCTCCTAAGTAGCCAGTTGGAACTTTCAGCGAGTTGGACTTCAGGGAGTCTTTGTCCGGTCTTCAGAGGCATGTTTTGAAGCCTCCGCGGACCTTAGATGAGGACCTTAAGCTTCTTAGGAGGCTTTTCGCATCGCGTCCAGTGTTTAGGAACAGTGTTTGCAGTGTGTTCAATTGCATGAATGAAACAACTTGGAAAACGTGACGCTTTCACAATTCGCACTGCAAGCAACATCGTCGAAACTTATTAAGACACCTAGTCGATACGTATTAAACCACTCAGTACCAAATGTTTTATGAGTTAAAGTATTGTACCTAAAAAGTTTTAAAGGGCGCTAGTAAAATCACTTGAAATAGATGATCACTTTTAATTCAATTATGCGTGGTTGTACTACATACATATGTCCATCGAATATCTGGTATTCAATTTATTTGTATCCAAAGCTGAATAAATGCGCAAAAATGTTTTAAAATGTATATATATATATATATATATATATATATATATATATATATGTATATATACATTAGTGCAGATGTACTAATCTCACAGGATAAGAAACCGTATAAAGTATGATTAACTGGTTGGGCATAGGTTTTGAGGATGAAATGATTAAATTACTCTATGGAAGCCATTTTAAATGACAATTTTGTAGAAACCTGCATCAGTCGTTGCAGTAAATCTACATATTTTGCAATAACATATAGTCAAGCGGGAAACCCCAACTCCTGTGCGAGCTATCTGTACGAACTATGTAGGGTTTTAATAGCCGATCTTGAAGAACGTTCAGACCTGTCATAGAACTGCCCGAATGCCATGCTGCTCTGACCCGTCCGGTGTAACCTTAAAGAGACCTAGATTTGATTAGGGAAAGTCCCCGGTCGGAGAGCACATTTCAGAATTCTTATTGAATATTATCAAGAGTACATAATACATAAGAGTATGACAGCAATGTATTATTATTATTATTATAAGTTTGGCACATCCTCTGCACGCCAGCGGCTGACTCTCACAGTATTACGGGTTAGCTGTTTTTGCCGCTTCTCTGTATCTGTGCCGATTTATGCATAGTTTACGTACAGAAAAGAGTAGGTATTGCTATAGGATTCGATGCACATGGTCAGTTAGTTTGACAGTCGAATTAATTAGAAAAATGCTGAGTTAACTCTTAGTGTATTCAAATTTGGCACCAATTTCAATAAACAATAAGAAAGGATCCATTTAGTCACTAGAAACATTCTCAAGGGGACGCGAAAATGGCGTCATTCAACCGAATTGTCACACATACTCCCGCTTACACCAACTTTGAAACTGGCTCAAGCTGAAGTTATAGCTTAATCTCGAACTCTAAAGATTGGGTAAAGTGGAGCTTATCTCTGACTCCAACCTCGAGTTTATCCCCTGCGCCAACTGATTTCTGTTACAGATTAGTCGTGCTACAGCTAAGCTGCAGCAAAACTTTGACTTGTGGCTATCCAAGTGAATGCTGCAAACGCCGCGTGCTAAGTAGCAAGCCCAACCAACAGTTTGCCGCATTTCAGCAACTACAGTTTTACGCAGTTGTCTTTGGAACTCGTTTGACAAGGATGACAATGATTGCTTCCGAACATCTGCTGTTGAGACGATTCCTGTTTTTTCCATTTGTTCCCGAAAGGGGGTGTGCTATATGATGACTGTCAAGTATAGCCCATATTTGTCGTCCTAAAGCACATGCTGTTAGCACAACGGAGAGCTTTCTGCGGCACACTCTTAGAAATGCTTTAGTAGTTTCTACTGGAACAACTCCAGTAGCTCCGAAATACTAAAGACTTTAGTAGATTTGACTGGATGGTAGAGTAATAAGTACTGGAGCTAGTCCAGTAATAAATACTGGAAATGTCTTGGTAAGAAATTACTGGTTTCTCCAGTAGTCTCTACTAAATATTTTAGTAACATTTACTGGATTTGGTTGTTCAACTTACTGGATTTTCCAGTAATTTGTACTGGGTCCAGTATCAAATTGCACCAAACGCCTACAATGTGTCGAAACACAAAAATACTGGATTTTCCAGTAGTTTTTACTACTTTTCCCAATACTATCTACTGGACTCCTGAAATACCCCGAGCACCAAAAATACTGGGTTTTCCAGTAATTTCTACTGGTTTCTCCAGTAATATCTACTGGACTCCTGAAATACACCGAGCACCAAAAATACTGAATTTTCCAGTAATTTCTACTGGTTTCTCCAGTAATATGTACTGGATTCCAAAAATACCCCGTGCACCAAAAATACAGGGTTATCCAGTAATTTTTTCTGGTTTTGGCAGTAATATCTCCTGGACTCCTAAAATACTCCGGTCACCAAAAATATATACTGGAGTCTTAAAATGTACCGAAACGAAAGTGGTGGTTTTCCCTGTAACTGATTGATACTGGTAATATCTGT
>JASAND010024771.1:0-10080 GCA_030248195.1 Trissonchulus latispiculum
AATCTTTCTTTCATCTTTCTTTCTTTCCTCATGGGATTACATTTGATACCAAATCTGCTCGATTTTGGACTGATTTTTTACCATTTTCGACCAGTCCGGACCCATGGACCAGGGCACCGCAAGACACTAGAGAAACTTTAGAGGAGTCCTTCAAAGAAAAAATTTTTCGCCTCAACACGGGCTTTCATTTGATACTAAACTTGACCACATTTGGAAATTTTGATTTTGCGCCATTCTGGGCCCGGAGTACCCCTGGCCAGGGCGCCACAGGGGCCCGGACCAAGCAACTATATATACATAAGCATAACCCATGCTGCAGTCTTCTTTGACCGATCCCACACGCCAAATATGAACTGGCTTATTTTACTGGGGGGTGGGGGTCCACCCCCATTCGGCAACCTCCCCCCCATTGGAGGAGCCCCCCATAACACAAAAAAATTTCCAAACTTGATCATTTTTACCCTCAATTTTCGAAAAATTTTCCGGCTTTGCAGGATTTTTAACGAAATTTTCGCTATTTTAGCTTAAAAACACGTAAAATTAGTCATGTTTTAGCGGGTTTTGGCTATTTTTGCACAAAAAACGTATGTATATATATATACAAAAGTTCGCAAACTGTTTTCAGAAATATGCCCCAAATTCTTGGTAAGCCAGGGGGGCAACTTCGAAGCAATTTTAAGCCAAAATGTTCCACAATTTTTTCAAAACATGACCATTTTTCGACAAATTTTAGCTAACTCTCTCCAAAAAAGGGCTGGGCGGCAGGTGTACCACCTGTTTGGGTTGGGGGGGAGTAGAAGGTCCAAATTTGGCTCGGGGGACCCCACCAGTGGCGGATCCAGGGGGGGGGGGCGGGGGCCCGGGGCCTCCCCCTTTGCGATTTGGGCCCCCTCCTTTGACATTTCGGGCCCCCCCCTTAAAAATTTTTCTATTCAAACTTTTTCGGCGCGAGAGGGAGGTTGGGGTGGGTGGGGAAGGAGCGCAGGATTTAGGGGGGCGGCGGTGCAGCCACGGCGCCACAAAGCTCCAAATATTATTAGTTTTCGCCATATTTTGCATCGTAAAACAAGAAAGAGAGTTCTCAACAAAGGCCAAAGCTGTCTGGATTCAGCGGCTTTAGAAAAATTTCAGGGCTTCAGGGCAGAAAAATGCAAAACATCTGTTTCGAGGGGGACACCGCGCCCCCTATGTGAAAATTACCCGGTATCAATAATCAGTTTTAATATAACGTCGGCTGAGAAAGCGATTTTTGACACAAAAAATTCATATATGAAAGATGAGATGTATATACACCCTACTTTTTTCTGGATAAATCTTAGTTAACATCCGTTGACCGACATTGCAGACTCAGACTGCTGTGCAAGGAAGGATGGGAGCTTGGTCATAGGTGTACCACCTGTTTGGGTTGGGGGGGGGAGTAAAAAGTCCAAATCTGGCTTGAGGGGGTCTCAAAAATCGGAAATTTTCAAAAAACCGTACCCAAACTGTATCCAAATTTTTTTCAGCTAAACATGACCCTTTTTGGACATAGAATCTATATATATATATATATACTATTTTCGACCGACCGCCCCCCTGGTCCCATCCAACGCCTTTATGATTTTTCTTTTTACATGTTTTTCTGCAGAATATTTAAAAGCAAATTTCTTGTTTCTAAGCCGTCATTTCGCACAAATTTTTATTTTTCAATTTACTCTGCTGAATATGTATATATGTCTGACTGAATACAGAATGTTATACGTTAGCATTTTGGCAGAATTCTCCAGCAATCAGAATTTTATTTCCGGCTCAGATTTAGATTTCCTTATTTTAATTTGAAGATGTTTCAGTGTATATAAACATATATACGTACATATTCACCCGTTGGTCTACTCTTTCTCTAATTTGTCGTATAATTTAAATGCCAATTCTATTATTCTAAGAATGCATACTGTTCAAAATTTTATTTTCAATTTCAGCGGGGGATAGGTGCATGGAAATGGAAGCAGGTATTCGCGTCGCGTTTCCCTCCCCAACCACAACCCTAGCCCCACCCCCGCCACCTTTATGATCATTCTGTTTTCCCTCTTTTCTGTATTAAAATTTAAGAGCGATTTCGGTTTTTTTGGTTTTTCAATTTAATCAGCATACGTCTGAATGTTACGTATACGTTAAGAATTTTTTGCAAAATTCCCTATCAAAAATCAGAGAGTTGGATTTCTTTAATTTGCAAATATTTGATATTCACTTCTCTCTGGTACCTTATTTTTTCTCCAATAAAATTTAGATTCTAATTTCATTTTTCTGGGCAGCCGACATGCTGCAGAAAACGTTATTTTAATTAATGGGGGGGGGGGCGCAGGTTGTCGTTCTGGGCGTGTCCCCTCTTCTTGCCTTCAATTCATTATTTCTTGTTATTGCGTTTTTGTTTAGATTTGTTTAAATATGGTACGTGTGTACGTACTTATAGTACGCAATATATAAAGCTATGGGAATTTAATGATTGCTTTTCTGTGCTGGATAAAGATTTCCTAGTTCCTGAAAGCTTTGTAAGACTTTTGAATAAAATTCATTAGTTACTAATACCTGTAAGTAGTCGATGTTGATTGTAAAAATAGCCAATTTAGCATTAACTTCTGGGTCACTATCACTAGCGTAGCCAGAACCAAATTTCGGCGAGGGGAATGCAAAAATTTGTCGGGGGTCTTGGAGCCGAGCCCCCCATAAGCTGAAAATTTTTCTACTACTTGACCACTGTGGAATTTTTTACAGAGCATACTTTGAAGTCAAAAATAACTAAAGGCCAGAACGTTTTATATATATAATGTTAAAAACGGGTCAAACCCGTGGTAAATAACACATGGCGTGGAAAAATTCTGGGGGGCAACCCGATTTCGGGGAGGTGAATTCCTCCATTCCCCTCCCCCTGGCTACGCGCCTGGTCACTATCATGACTCGTTTTTGGAAAGCCAGTACGTGTGTGTACGTGCTTATTATGTTTAGTTTAGCACGTTTATTTATTTTTCAGAGATCAAAAACACTAGCAGATCTTGAATCAATTTGGGGACCATCTTCAAACTTTTGCCTTTACGCTGTTGCTGGGTGGTAGTTAATCTGCTTGACTAACAATAGGTAAGCCTTGCAAATAGCATGCATGCGTGTGCGTAATTAGGTTACTTTGTGTGCTAACTGGTGAATTAACTGGGCTTATTCTATCGGGTGGGAGGTTGGTTAAATCCCCATAAAGCGAGTGCCATTTTTGGTATGTCCGAAATTTTGCCAGAAAAAATTTATCCGAAGGTTTACCGAAACTTTAAAGCATTTCGCAGCTTCGCGTAGATCTTGTTAATTTAAATTATTTAAGCGCTTCCCTCCCTCCCCAATTCTCCAGAATAAGCGCAGATTCGGTTCATATGGCTTTTGTGGGCTTGCCTAAACTAATTGGGTGCACTTGGTTAATTGGGTGCAGCTTTTTAGTCTTAATGAATATGCTTAATGTACGTACGCGCTACAAATATTGCAGAGACGCCATCATCGAAATTTTATCAGTAGTTTAGCCTTGTGAGCGCCTTTATACTTGCACATATTTACTCCGCTATTTTTGGTGTTCGTATCCCTTTTAGACGACTTCTTGTCAGCTATGGACATCAGGCGGTTCTGCTCAAAACCATCAGGCGTTTCTAATTCTTCGTCATCCCCCCCTTCAGTTCCATCTTCTTCTTGCACGCAACGGCAGGAAGCTGCATGCGGTACTCTAAGCCAATCGACCTCCAGCAGTTCACTTCCATCCACTTCTTCTCATCTTTCGTCTCCCGCCTCTCAAAGACTAGCATCATCTGACTCAAATCTTCCTCCGTCCCCCACTACTGAAAGGCCTCCGTCATCTAGCTCAGTAGAGTCGTCAGATAGTTCGTGCCTCTTGTCCCGTCTTCGTTCAGACTCTTCGTTGTCGTATGAATCTGAGGAGGACCCTGACTTCTCTCCCGAACCAGATTCCAATGTGTCTTCTGACGACTCTCTTACCATAACTGCCAGTGAACCATCCACAACAGCTGGCAGTCCCGTACATGATCAAAGTGTTGGATTGCAGTGGGATATTGGACTCTGTGCCGGCAAACAGCTTACGCCTGATATGATTTATAATTTGCTAACGAAGTCTCACCACCACCCTACAGATTTTGGGGAGCAAGTCAAAGAATACAGGTTGGATTCAAAGTCGAAGTCCAGAAACAAACAGTCGAAATTGTCCAGCAGGAAACGCCATGTAAGAAAGTTTCAGCCTCATTGGTTGAAGAGTTATCCTTGGGCAGCCATTAGTCCAGCTTGTTCTGGTGTCTTTTGCAAATACTGTGTGGTAGCCTGCGTTCGTTCGGCGGGAGGATCCACCCTAAAAAATTGGGTGTCATGTCAATTCCTTTCACAAACTGGAAGAAGTTTTTGGAGGAAGCCAAACTTCACGAGTCCCAGCGGTATCATACGGATGCTGTGGATTCTTGCAGACTGTTTCTCTCAGAGCGACGCGCCGGTGGAAATGTAATTTCAAGATTAAATGATGCCAGATCTAAGGCCGTTGCCAAAAACCGGGATATCATTTGTTCAATATTAGATACCGTTGCCACCCTTGCTTCTCAAGGCTTGGCCTTTAGGGGTCATCGTGATGATGGTCCCATGGACGCTGATGGCACTGATGGAAACTTCAGGGCCCTGATTAAGATGAGGGTTAGGTCAGGGGATACAGCTTTGAAAGATCACTTGGCTCATGGTTCGAAAAATGCCACCTATCTGAGTAAAGAGTCTCAAAATGAGTTTCTGGAAATCCTACAGTCCATGGTACGTGACAGTTTGGTCACTAGAATTAATAGTTCTGGTGCTTTTTCAGTTATGGCGGATGAAACTACGGATATTTCTCACAAAGAACAATTGAGCATCTGTGTTCGCTTTGTGGAAGATGGAAAAATCAACGAATGCTTTCTGGGATTTTTTATCGGTAAGAGCTACGAAAAAAAACCTGGGATTTTTTCAAAAGTGCAGACGCAGGACATTTTCATGGCGAACTGGAAAATATTTAAAAATGCGTAACTTTTTATCGGTAAGAGCTACGAAACAAACCTGGGATTTTTTCGAAAGTGCAGACGCAGGACATTTTCATGGCGAACTGGAAAATATTTAAAAATGCGTAACTTTTTATCGGTAAGAGCTACGAAAAAAACCTGGGATTTTTTCGAAAGTGCAGACGCAGGACATTTTCATGGCGAACTGGAAAATATTTAAAAATGCGTAACTTTTTATCGGTAAGAGCTACGAAAAAAAACCTGGGATTTTTTCGAAAGTGCAGACGCAGGACATTTTCATGGCGAACTCGAAAATATTTAAAAATGCGTAACTTTTTATCGGTAAGAGCTACGAAAAAAAACCTGGGATTTTTTCAAAAGTGCAGACGCAGGACATTTTCATGGCGAACTGGAAAATATTTAAAAATGCGTAACTTTTTATCGGTAAGAGCTACGAAAAAAACCTGGGATTTTTTCGAAAGTGCAGACGCAGGACATTTTCATGGCGAACTCGAAAATATTTAAAAATGCGTAACTTTTTATCGGTAAGAGCTATAAACTATACAAGAGAGTTGAAGGGAGAGCTTCCTAGGCATTTTTTTGACTTCCAAGGCAGTAATGTAATTTCATTTGGTATTGATTTGGCATTCATTAAGTATATACTGAATGTTCGACAATTGTTGTTTAGAATTTTTCTGTATTGCCTGTTTCCGTGGCCACAACGGAGAGATCATTTTCAACCCTGAAAATCCTGAAAACCTACCTAAGAAATACAACCACAGAAAACCGGTTGAATTCACTTGCCCTTCTTTACATCTATTTGGATCCAGAGAAGATTGACAAAGAAGAATTTCTGCTTAGATTTGCAGCCAGGTCCCGCAAAATGAACCTGGTTAGTTTTAGGCTGTGTTTCCTAATTATTATGTAGATGTTGATGACTGTTTGTTGATCAGAAGAAAGTGGAGTTGGCATGTTGAAAATTAAATTTACTAATTTGATGATTGACTCGTCGAGTTTAAAATGGGCTGTCGGTTCTTCATAGGTGGGTTTTTGTAGATTAACCGGAGTCCGAGGAAGTAGCTTTTATTTTCCTTTGTATGCTTGCAATTTAGCAAATACGTACGTACATTAGCAAGTAGGTCTTGCTTCTGTTTGATAACAAATGTGCACTTAAACGCAATTTGTTTTAGCCATTGTTTTTTATTTATTTAGCCTTCGTTTGTTTTAGGGTATTGCGACTGAAGGATCGTCTGCTTCTGCTACACAGTCCCTTCCGTCGACATCTGCCACAAATTCATCCGGGCAGTGACTCCTTGCAAAACTGAACTTTCGTCCCCGGTTTTTCCCCGGTTAAACTTTAAAATTTGTTAACTGTTTGTTCTGTTGTTCAGTCGAGCTGATGTATATACGTTGTAAACTGCGTCTGTTTGCAGAGTAAACTATAGCAAGCTTAACAAAAAAAATCAAAATTCGGTTTTTTGGCTGGAACTTTCGCAAAACTAAACCAAATCGATTACTTTGAGGACCCACGGATAGGTCTTGGGCTAAGCTTTAAAACCACCCCAGTTTCGTTGCTCTACGACCTACCAGTAAGTAGCAGTAGATGAAAATGTGTGATTTTTTTGTTAAAGGTTTAACAAAAAAATCACCCGTTAACAAAAAAAAATCAGTGGCGGATCGGATCCCAGAGAGCAGCTAGCAACTTTTTCTCATCAGTTTTGGATAGAGCGCACTAAATAACGTATTTAAAACCCCAAACCACCAACCTAGTGTTCCAATTAGGGCAACTGACCCCGCGGAAGTCTTAGTGGTCACTGATGGCCCCCGACAGGGTCCAGTATGAAGTCTGGTGGCTCTAAAGTGCCGTTTTAAAGGCTAAAATGTTGTTTTTTCGTGTTTGTGAGTGATTATAACCTATTTCCAGGCATTTTGGCAGAGAAAATCAGAACTTCGTATGTTGGTGGGGTATGACCCACGGTCACGTGACCCCAGGTACCAACTGGACAGTCCGAAGTGGCTATAAACATGTCCTAGGGGGTTTTCCAGGGCGCTGAATTCAAATCTGGCATTAGTTTTTAGGTAACTATGGGCTAATACTGACATCTGGGATCACGTTTACCGTCGGACGGTCCAGCCCCGGCTGGTTACCAGGTTGGCCTCCCAAAAGTGTCAGGCAACCTCAAAAACAACGTATATAAGGGTTTTCGAGGTCGCTGAGCTCGAATTTGACGTTAGTTTTGCTCTAGCTGCTGTTCTGACTTTAGTAACAAAATATAAAAATGATTTTTTATTTGTTAAAATTTTAACAAAAAAAAATCACCCACCCCAGGACGGCTCAGAGGTCCGACTGGGAACTTCTATATATGTATCGATAGCCCACAGTCAGGACATGTCACATGCACAATATGGGTTGCCTAGGGTTTATTAGTAAATAGCAGCCGAAATTCGAACTTCGGTCATGAACGTTTTTGAGGTCACTTTTGGGTACCCTCACTTAAAGGTCTGCCCTGAACGCATGGAGAGGGCCTAGGAGCTCAAACTTACAGGCTGTAATGTCGAGATGTGTGGCTATCACCATGCAAAAATTTGGGTCTCTGCGACTTTCCTGTGAGTCAGGGTGGGGTGATTTTTTTTTGTTAAAATTTCGGGTGATTTTTTTGTTAAGCTTGCTATATTTGCTGTGTTTAGTGCTTCCAATTTTTTCTTGTCGTAGTGTTTATGCCAATAGATTTTATGGCTTTAATAGCTAGTTAATTCTTAATGAGAATACGTGGTACTACGTCAAAAGCTTTGCTTTTAGCAGCAGAAATAGTGCTGTATCAGTTGCAATTCAGAAAGTAGTAGGCCGATGAGCAGCGTTCGCGAGTAATACAGTACGAATATAAGTGTTGTAGTCCTGGGCGCTCACATGCTGTCTAAAATATTCACAACGTTACAATACTTCTATTTTGATACGCCAAACTAGGTGGCTGGCGAAAGCGGGCCCCCCCTTTTCAAAATCCTGGATCCGCCACTGGACCCCACCCAAATCCGAAATTTGGGGGGGAGGACCCTCCCTAAACTGTACCCAAGTTTTTTTAGCTAAAAATGCTCCTTTTTCGATGTACAGTACATTAAACGTACTCAAAAGCTTCTGTCAATAGTTTTCGTATGCGAAAATAGGGCTTGAAAATCGACAAATTTGTGCTAAAATATGCTTAAATTAGCCCAGATTGTGGTTTATAATTGTGCATATTACCTTTTAATTGCTATAAATAACCATCTTTAGCTGTTTACAGCTGATTTATAGCCATTTTTTCGAATTTTTTCAAAAATTTTCATAAATTGCAAAACAATTTTTCAAAAATTTTGCATTTTTACTTGGTTTGGACCCAATTTTAGGGGGGGAGGGGGATTTGAGCTCGGCTTGGGGGGGGAGTAGTTGAGGTCGGGTAGGGGGGGGGGAGGGGGGTTTGGCCTCTCCGTGGAGGGGGGTCTCACAGGGGGTAAACTGTAGCCTGGTACACCTATGCTGGGCGGGTTAGCGGGGGTATATATATAACCAAAAGTGGGGGGAGGGAAAGTAAAAACATCTGGGAGGTGGTAAAGTTGTTCGAAAATTGTGGGGGAATGCCGCCCCCCATAGGTGTAACGGAGATCTGGGGTGGGGGAGGCTCCCCCCCAACATTTTCTGGGGGGGCCCTCTGGCGACCCCCCCCCAACCCTCCCCCAAAAAATTTTTCATTTTGTATGCCAAAAATCGCATTTTCAGCCGTTTCTAATGATGAAAAACATCTAACCATAAAGTAATTTTAACATTAGACAGTGGTTTTAAACTCAAAAACTTGATCGCCAACATGTTTCCAAGTCCAAAATAAGGTCAATATTGAGTCATAAGATCCATAATACAGTTAAAACGTGTATTTCTCATAATAAACAGTTTAAGCCAAAAATTTCTACATTTTTGAAAATTTTTTAAAAATTTACCCTAAAAATACCCAATTTTTGGCCAATTTTCGCGCCTTCGGCGCGACTACCCCCGCCCCAGTTGGGGGGGGACGACCGCCCCCCCAAAAAAGTTTTGAGGGAGCGTTGAAAAAAGGCTTGGGGGTCTACCCCCCCACCTTACACCTATGCCGCCCCCCATAGGCATATGTAGGTGTAACAGGGATTTGAGGTGGGGTCCCCCTCCCCCGCAATTCCCCTCCCCTACCTCAACTACTGATCCCCCCCAAGCATAGTTTCCTTGGAGGGGGGGTTTGGGGGGTATCCCTCCCCCGAATTTCGGATTTTGGTGGGATCCCCGAGCCAAATTCAGACCTTCTACTCCCCCCGAAACCCAAACAGGTGGTACACCTATGCCCCCCACGAACCCCCCCCCATTTTCATTTTTTATGCCAAAAATCATATTTTCAGCCATTGCCAATGCCGAAAAACATAAAATTAAGTAATTTTGACATTAGACAGTTCTTAAACTCGAATACTTGATTGCCAACATGTTTCTGAGTCCAGAAAAGCCGTTAACACGTTAAGCCAACAATTTGGACAAATTTCGAAAAAAATCGGTTTTTCGATAAAAAATTGAAAAAATTTCTTAATTTACCGCTATTTTTAACGATTTTTAGCTTAATTTTTCGCTAATTTTTGTAATTTTTTTGAAAAATTTCTAATTTTTAGCTAAAAATTTTCAAAAATTTAGGTAGGGGTTTGAACATTTTTAGGGGGGGAGGGGTCTGAAAAAATTTATTTGGGGGGAGGGGTAGGAAAATATGGTTTGGGGCGTAGTTTCCCTGGAAATTTTGGTTGGGGGAGGGGTAAGCTATGGAAATTTGGTGGTCGACCCGCGAAACGTATATAATGGTATGGGGGGTACCCCCCCGACCCCCCCCCCCCAAATTGGGACCTCAAAAATCACCCGAAATTTTAACAAAAAATCACCCCACCCTGACTCACAGGAAAGTCGTGTGAGACCCAAATTTTTGCATGGTGATAGCCGCCACATTCGACATTACAGCCCGTAAGTTTGAGCCCTAGGCCCTCTCCATGCGTTCAGGGCAGACCTTTAAGCGAG
>JASAND010024773.1:0-61688 GCA_030248195.1 Trissonchulus latispiculum
GTTACGGTATTGCTTCAACGGGCGTGAGTTCTTCGAAGAATTTTTGCCCGTACATTGGATGCACTGATCCAGGACGTGACGGGGTGGCAACTTTTTCCGTTTTAAGACAATCCAGAAGTTGAAGAAATTTTGGCTTTGCAATGCGGTATTCGGATCTAATTTTTTTTATATCGAATTGAGCAATTTTTTTTTTAAATTGTTGACATTTTTAAAGAAAATTTTGGTAGCTTCCGAAAAATCGGAAGTGACGTTTTCACCGTAATAAATGGTGCGCCAAAGAAAAGTAGAAAATTTCCGTTTTAAATTTTTTGGTTTTTTGTTCTTCTCTCTCTCCTACGTGACGGGGCGGGGCCGCATCTCGCCACGTTTTTCTGAAAAAAAGTTAATTTAAAAATAGTTTTTGCTATAAAATTGCAAAAATTGTCGATTTTGGTCACTAAAGTGGGCCTAGACCCGGTGGTGCAGGCAGCTCATCGTGAACAATTCTAATTTTCCCGCCAACGCAGCTCACAAGCCCAATTTTCAATGCAAAATTTTGGTATTTATTTGGCGATTTTTTTTTCTCAAATTTTAACGCCAGTGTGCTTTTCCAAGAAAAGTGTGTTTTCTTAAAATGTGTTTTTCTAAAAATTGATTTTTCGCGTTTTTAAATGTTTTACGACTATTTTTTACTACAGTTGGTATATAGGCCTAATTCCCAAGTTTGTCGTTCTGTGACAAGTCAAATTTTAGACGCAAAATGGCCGACTTGAACGTTTTAGCTAATAAGATCGACAGAAAATCTAGAAGAAAATGTATTTGGTACTTTTTCTGGAAACAGTCTCTCGTAGTTCAAAACTTAAAGAAAGTTCAATAAAATTTCAATTTTTAGGCGTGTTTTCCAGAAAAAGCGTGTTTTCTGGCAAAGTGTGCGAAAACACAACACGTCATATAAAATTCAGTTCATCAAATTTTCGAATTCGTTAAGTTTTGTCAAATATCTGTATCAAACCGGAACATTTATAACCACTGTTACATAACAGGTGGCCGTCAATACGACGCGACTTTCTTATTTATAGAATGCGACCGATCAGACACTTTGGCTCAACATAGAAATTTCCGTCTCCCCAGCTTTGTTTTGTGTTTTCCGACATTTTAGGGTAAGGTTTTCAACATTTTTCAAATGTTAATATGTTGGAATATGCATCTATCAGAATCAATTTTGCACCAAAATCCCAAGTTTTGCATATCGAAATGCATGAAAGTTTAGAACATGTTTGCTTAGGTTGTCAATCTCAGTTTCCAAACCGGCAAACTTTTTCAAACATGATGACTAAAAATTGCAAAAATGTCTACACGAAATCAATAAAAATGTTTGTTGTTTTGCAATTTCAGCGTTAGTTCTTCCAGTCTATGCAAAAAGTTGTACAGTTCAACATTAAATTTCCAGATTCTCAGATATGAAACCGTATGAATCCCCAACATCCGGTACTCCAGTTTTGCTGAGACCCATTTCCAATATCTCGTGTCATGATTAAAAAAAAAATGTGCAAGAGCCTCATCGCCGTACAAACCAAAATTCTAGAGACCCACAAAATCTCGACATCACATCCCACCACAAAACTGTCGGCAATATACAATGTTAATTAATGTCATTAATTAATTTTTCAGTCCACGTACGGAGCCGCTACACCGCTTGACGTCCAAGTTCCCGGTCCGTCCAGCGGGTTTTCGTATGTCGGCAACAGTATTTCGCCAAAAATTTGGCTAAAAAGGCAGTTTTCAAGTACAAGTTCGACGGGCATATGAAACTAAAAAGTATATCACAAGTTGGTACCAAAATCGGATTATGCCATACAGTGCAAAATCAAAATTCAAACCAGTATACAAATGGCTCATCCCGAAATTACACGTGTTCTTCCACTCTTTCAGGAGGGCTCCAATACGATAGATCTCATCAATGTTTGATCTCTCAAATTTCCTTTTTCACAGTACGGCCGCGACCACAATTTTGTCCATTCACTATTTCAATACGTGACAGTACAATGTGGACAAGTCAATGTGCTGAAATCAGACAAATTGATAAACATATCTATGTTGCCACAGCATGTAGATTACATAGATCAAAATAAGTTGATTTTCAGAACTTTGAACTCACGAAGGTGACAAAAAAATTGCTTGGGATTTGAGAAGTTTGCAAAAAATGGCGAGTTCCCGTTCTTAAGGGTCTTGGTCCACAAGTTTAGTGAATACGTGAAATTATGCAAACTTCAAATTCAAAAACTTTTTGAATTTAGCGAAATGTCTTGCGAGTTCTGGAGAATTTGGAAGGTGAAGCTGCAAGACAAATCGGCAAATCCCGGAAGTTTGCTGAAAATGTGCTCAAAAAAATATGGTTATCTCGTTCCACAACATGTGCCAGTGCCTGGCTCTTTTCTACAGGAGCGTCGTGGTCGTAGTCCCCCCCCAATGTCCGACTTCGCGGATTGTGGGATTCTCGTAGTGGGATTTGGGGTTGGAAGTTTCAAAATTTTCCGGCATCGCCAGAATTTCAAAGTTTTAAACTGTTTTAAGCTTGACTTGTGGGCCAGCAGCAAAAGTACAATTTTGAATTTTCGAAAACTTTTCACAGAAATCTGTGCACCACTACCTCGGCACTTCAAAGTTCCAGAAATTTTTTACCTGAAAATCCAGGTTATACATATGGCCATGGATCTCAAAGTTTAAGAATATTGCAAGAAAACTTCGATTCCACCAAAAATCCTACTTATTTTCTGTTGTTTTCATAGCACTTGCAAATACAGTACTCCACGTCAGAAGTTACAGTTGCATCGGCCCCTACCGCGAAGTAGAAAGTTTTCGAACCACATCGGTGTAGAAAGTTGAACGCCTTGACACCGTTATCAAGGCACAATATGTCTTGGTTTTCGACGGAAATAATTCCGTGAAAAGTTGGCTTAGTCTAGAATTCTACTAGACTAGTTGTTGACCTTGTTTTTTAAAGTGATATTTGATATAATATAATTAATGTATGTTTGACTTTTCGAGCCGCTTGCATGCATAATACGCGTGGGCATTTACAGTTGTGTTTACCGTGTCAAATTTAATTCTACGCAAATTAGTTTCCCATGTAGGATACCATGCTTCCGGAATCTATTATTTTGAGCATTTTAAAAACAAAATTGTTGTTAAATAAAGCAATATGTAAAAATGTATGCTCATTGAATGTATTTTTATGTTTATTTTTGAAACTGTTTATTGTTATATGTTACTTGAACGTCTAATTCGTCTATAACGCCTGGAGTAAACGAAAACGTTTACTCCAGGCGTTATAGACGGAAATAGACGTTGAAATAACACTATAACAATAAACAGTTTCAAGAAATAAACATAAAAATACATTCAATGAGCATACATTTTTACATAATGAAACAGAACACTTTTATTTAACAACAATTTTCTTTTAAAATCTACTACATCTTTACTCAAAATAATAGATTCCGGCAGAGCGTTCCATGGTAGTACTATCCTACATGGGAAACTGAATTTGCGTAAATTCAAATTTGATTTTGGTAAACGCAACTTTAGTAAATGCCCACGCGTATTATGCATGCAAGGCTGTAACTCGAAAAAGTCAAACATATTAATTATATTATATCCAAATATCACTTTATACACAAAAACAAGGTCAGTAACTAGTCTAGTAAATTCTAGACTAAGCAACCACGGAACATTTCCGTCGAAAACCTAAGACGTCTCAAGTCACATATTGTGCCTTGATGGCTGAGTGGTCAAGGCGTTCAACTTCTACACCGATGATTAGTGGTTCGAATCCTTGTCGACACAAAGCTTTCACAAAGTTCCTTGAGCAAGGGACTAAGCACATATCGGTTCTAGCCATGGCTCTGGCGTAGTGCTGATTGGGTGCACCAATAAGTTGCAGAATAGCTGCGGATAAGGAATAGCAGAAGAATAAGTAGGATTTTTGAATGGGGATCCAGTAGTTTTATCCATCTTCTACTAGTATTCTTAAACTTTTTGGTGCAGTCCAGGGTTAGTGAATTTTTTCATACCGCGTTCTATGTATAACCTGGATTTTTCCTAGGCAAAAATTTCTGGAGGCGGGAAGTCTGGGGGAGGGGGTCCCCCCAGGTGTGGATGGTGCACAGATTTCTGCGGGGGGGTGGGTGAAAAGTTTTTTCGAAAAATGCTTAAAATTAGCTACTTTTTGCTGCTGAGCAATTATGCAATATTTTCCCTAAGTCTAAGCTTAAAACAGTTTAAAAGGTTTGAAATTCTGGCGATGCCGGAAAATTTTTTGAAACTTTAACCCCAAATCCTATTTTTCTGTTGACTTTTGAAGTCTAGGAGGCCGGCAGTCCCTAATCCTAGAGAGGCGATCCGCGGGGGGGGGCGACCCAAGTCTGGGGGGGGACCGATTCCTGGCGATGGGGCCCTCCACCCCCTCCCCTGTAGAAAAGAGCCAGTACATAGTTGTTTTCTTTTTGTATTGTGGAACAGATAATACCATATTCACATAGTACAGTATAGCTCAAAACAAAGTTTTGTTGTCTTGCGAAGTTCGCAGACCTCCCAACGCTATGCGAAGTTCGCAGACCTCCCAACGCTATGCGAACTTCGCAAGACATTTCGCTAAATTCCAAGTTTTTTGAATTTGAAGTTTGCATAATTTCGCGATATTCGCCAAACTTTTTGCGTAGTTCGCGAAGACTTTAGCAAAATTTGAAGGAGCTTCGCCATTTTTTTGCAAACTTCTCTAAATCTAAGCGAAATGTCACTGTCACCTTCGCTGAGTTCGCGAAGTTCGCAAACAAAAATCAACTTTGTTTTTGATCTATGTATCTACATGCTGTAACAGCATAGATATGTTTATCAATTTGTCTGATTTCAGCTGTTGGCCATGTCCACAGCCTGCATTCTGTATCTGCTGTCACGTGACCGAATGGGCATCTCAGTGGACCGTAATGTGGTCACTCTGGTGGTCCAGTTGGCCCGGTTGCGTGAGAATGGTCGAGGAGGCGGGGGAGGACTAGAGCGCCCTCAGGCGTCCACTACGGCAGATGAAATCTGTCAGCATTGGAATAAGGTTTGGACCCTCCTGAAAGAGTGGAAGGAACGCGTGGAGTCGACCAGTGGCGGCCAAGCGGTCCAGTTTAATATCACTCGGGATAATTTGTCGGTAAGGGGGGGGATTTTTAAATATTTATTTTTAATTTCGGAAGGTTGGTTTCTGGTTTAGTTTTGATTTTTTGCACTTTACTAAATTGCACTGTATTTACATAACATAATCCATTTTAATTGCTTAAAGTGATGCCAAGCTCGTTTTATTTTAAAAAGTAGTTTCCTTGACTTAGTCTATCTCTATCATTTTGTCTGGTCCGGTCCGAACCTATTGTTGTACTGTGTTTGTTGTAGTTTAATTTGGTTTTGCCTTTTTAGCCAAATTTTTTGGCAATAGAGGCCCTGGTATTCATTTGCATACAGAGCCCGCTGGATTGGTTCAAGAAGGAACTGCGAGATCAGGGCGGTTTGGACCTGGTAATTGAGCAACGTACGTGGACTAATTATTAATTAATGACATTAATTAACATTAACATAATTATACATTAATTTGTGGTGGTGTGATATCAGATTTTGTGGATCTCTAGAATTTTGGTTTATTTTGTGATTCTAAGCGTGGGCTCTTTTGATTTCTTAATGGTTTGTCCTTTTTTTAATCATATTTTAGTGTCCGAATGCTGTGATAGTCGTCTTTCCTTTGGAATACCGGATGTTGAAATTTTGGATTCGCTCAATTTGGTTCAGCGCTATCTGAGAATCATTGAAAATGTACGTATGTGTAGTGTGTAGTTATTGGACTACATTGGGGTAGGGGGAGGTTTAATGTTGGAACTGGGTACAACTTTGCATAGGCTATTTTTGGAAGAACTAACGCTGGGGATTGCAAAATATAAACATTTTTATTGATTTCGTGTAGACATTTTGCCAATTTGTCATCATGTTTGTTTGGCGTTTTTGCCGGTTTGAAAGCCTGGATGACAACCTAAGGTATAAATATACACGTAATGCGTGTATGGTCCTAAGCGTACAAAGCGTATGCATTTCGATATGCAAAACTGTGGGTTTTATAGTTTAAAATGGACCTGATAGGTGCATATTTTAGCTTATATTGTAATTTGAAAAATGTTGAAAACCTTACCCTAAAATTTAGGTTATCGTGTTTTGAGGCCTACCAAAATTTCGCTGTAAAATGGGGGAGGCCCCTAGTAGCGAACTTGTGAAAATTTCTATGTTGAAAAGTGTCTGATTTATTTCAGGTCACATTCCTAAATAAAGAGAATCAGCGATATGTCGTAGGCTCTGACGATGCAAAAGTGTTACATTCCTGTGTTAAGTAAGAGCCTGTTATGTAACAGTGGTTATAAATGTTCCGGTTTGATGCAAATTAATTTGACAAAACAGCGAATTCGAAAATTTGATGGCGTTTCAGAATTGTTATGGATTTTGTACCCATGATTTTTTTGTGTTTTTTACTGTGTTTTCGCACACTTTTTCTTAGAAAAACACACTTTTTCTTAGAAAAACACACTTAAAAACACACCGAAATTTTGAGATTCAGAAGCAAAATTTTATTAATTTCTTTAAAAGTTTTGAACTACGGAAGACTGTTTCCAGAAAAAATTGCAAATACATTTTCTTCGTTTTCTGTCGATGCTATTACGCTCATTTCGTCCAAATCGACCATACACGTCAGTATCTATTGGCTTTTATCGCTAGAACGACAAAAACTAACTAGGAATAGGCTATATATATGTAGTAAAAATAGTCGTAAACGCATTTAAAACGCGAAAAATCAATTTTTAGAAAAAACACACATTTTCTTAGAAAAACACACTTTTTCTTAGAAAAACACACTGAAAAGCACAGGTCCGAATTTGAAAAAAACCCTGTTTTGTACATCCTTAAATAAAATTTTCTCATGCCTTGCATTGCTTAAAAAGAAATAGGCTTGTGAGCTTTGTTTTATAGTTAGTAGTTAGAGGAAGTGCAATTGTTCCTGCTGATCAGGCCCGCACCCAGGGGGGGGGTTCAAGGGGTCTAGACCCCCCTTTTGGGGTGACCAAATAGACAATTTTTGCAATTTTTATAGCAAAAACAGCTATTTTTAGAAAATTTTCAAATTAACTTTTTTCAAGAAATAAACATCCAATCACTGGCGGATCCAGGGGGGGACGGCCGCCCCCCCGTCGCGATTCGAAGGTAGGAGAAATTAAGGAGAGAAAGAGGAAGAAGGGCAAAAAACCAAAAAATTTCGCGCCTTCGGCGCGAATTTTCTACTTTTTAACAGCATATTTATTGCAATTGTGAAGAAAAAGCTTGAAATGCATCCGATTTTTCGGAGAAAACTACCATTTTTGCCTAAAAATGTCAACAATTTTAAAAAAATTGCTCAGTTCTTCATTATAAAAAGAATTAAAGATCCGAATACCGATTTTATTGCAAAAGCAAAAAATTTCTTCAACTTCTGGGTGACTCCGCCCCCCCCCCCAGACCCCCCGCTGGAAAAATTTTACCACCCCCCCGTCACGAAATCCTGGATCCGCCAGTGCATCCAATGTACGATTTTTGGGCAAAAATGCAAAAATTCTTCAACTTCTGGGGAGCTCCGCCCCCAAACCCCCGTTGTATTTTTCCTTGGACCCTCCCCTTTTCAAAATCCTGGGTGCGGGCCTGCTGCTGATTGAAAGAAAATTGCTGAGGGCAAAAGAAAAGTTTTAAGGAAAGTATTAATTTTATTCTTTTCTTGGGGCCCTAATTTACTGTATATTTCAAGTTCAATTTCCAATGGGTAGGGTTGGGTAGACCGTAATACGTACTGTTGTTGCAATATTATGGATTTGTCCTACGTTATAGATATTACAATGTTTATGCGTAGACCTATTTCCTGGTTGATCCTGGCGGTGATCTACTCGCCTTACGTATCGAATACTTAGAGTTTACCTATTAATATAGATTTTGTAAAGAAAAAACTGAATTTCTTTTTCTCTTTTTTCAAGTACGTACGTATATGCGTGCTTGCATAATGTATGTATTTATTTAGTTTTTTTCTCAGTTTTGCTGTCTGTCCTTTAGAATACTCAACTATTGTCAGTCTCTGCTATTGTCTCGCCTCTCCTCATCACCGTCAACAGTTGGATCTTCTGGCTCCGGCTCTGCCACCTCTGCCACAGTGAGCTCCCGATTTGCCCCTCCGCCTCCAGTCACGGCAGAGACAAAACTGTTGACGGCTGTGTCTGACTGTTTGCTGTGTTTGCTCAAGGCTCTGTGCAATTTGTCTCATGAAAATGGTACGCACACTACAGCCCTGGTTGGCTCTCTCCTGTTTCGGACTAAAGGCTTTGGTCTTAGTGACTTTCTACTGGGGCAGCAGGCGTTTTTCATTATTTCTTTGGAATTTTAGTGCCTTCACGTCGTAGTTGTTTAATTTTCTTGTCGAAAATAGTTGCGTACTGAATGAATGAACGAATGAATGAATGAATGAATGAATGGTTGTGTGTGCTCATAATTAAATGATTCCGCTCAGGCTTGTTAATTTCTTTGTAGTTTTTCAATTTGGTTTTGTATATTTTAGATTTATGCTCTCATATTTTGGGCAAGGACAAAGTGTTTCTGGAAGGTTTGCTCCATTTTGTCATCAATCCTTCGGCTGTGGACGCCGCCAAACAGTTTGATATATTTGTCTTGGTAAGGTCATTTTGAATGTACGAATTATATTTATCTCTGGCTTTTTTCTGGGGACCTAAATATTATCTGAGGCAGGGCTCTGGTGAAATAAGTGTAGTGACCCACCCCACACCCCCGTAAGATCTGATCGGTCGTTTCCTTTTGGGTCATTTGATCTGTCTGCAGCATCCGCTAAGTATTAAACCTGCCGAGACTGACCCCCCATAGTGCCTAGCTTGCGGACAGAGTGGCCGAGAACAGACACACAAAATAAGTGGGGTGGGGGGTCCCACTCCCACTAGTTAGGGGAAAGTCCAAAACAGGGGGTCTACTACAGTGATCTAAAAGCGCCCAAAAATGTAGTAAAATTAGCCTGTTTTCTTGGAGACGTTTTGAAAATTTGACCAAAATTCCTTAAAATTTTGCAATTTCTGGGCACCTAAAAGAGAGTGCGGGAAGCCCAAAAGTGTGGGGGTGGGGCCGAGTGGAGGGCACCTTCCCGCTCTTTCTCCACTAAAAAGTAACATTTTTCACAAAACGCCGAAATCAGCAGCAATTTTTAATTAATAAGTTTAAATTAATTAATTAATAAAAAATTAAATAAGATTTTTTAACTTAGTTTTACGCTTAACATTGTCCGCCTGAAATAGCTGAAGACATAAAATTCCAGGGAAGGCGGAATATTTTTGGAAAATCTAGCCCCAATCTTTTGGTGCCTTTTTGGTTTCTGAAGAGGGAGGGCCGAATCCTGTGAGAGATTCTGCGAGACGGCCTAAATCCCGTCAACAACCAATTTCTGGAGATAAGGGGGGGATTTTTTTATTTTTCCTGGGTTGGTTTGAGGATTTCAGTCAAGAATCCCCCCGTCAGTCACGAAATAGAATTAAAGAACTAACTCGGCCTTTTACCTTCCATAAAAATTGTCAATTTCAAAATATTGATTCTGTTCAATATTCTTGTTATCCAAGAAAAGAGAAACGAACGAAACGAACAGTAGTAGTTCAGTAACAGTGTAGTCAATTCTGGTTTGACGCTTTTCTTTCCAGGCTTTGGGAGCGATCATCAACCTAGTGGAACACTGCAACGCCAACCGACGCTACCTGTTGAACTTTGAGGTGGACTATTATCCTCCTCTCGGGGTCTCCACCGCCCCAGGGCCAGCACGAATGCCGGTCCTGTTGGCTTTAACCAAGGTTTGTCGTCTATATTTTTGTTCAGAGTTTTTTCTGTCAATTGTCCAATAGTAGCGTAGCCAGGTTAAAAACGTCGGGGGAGGGGCGGGCAAGCCAAGAATTTTTTACATTTTTCTGCTGCAACTGTCAAACTTTTTTCCGGCAGATTTCAAGTGCAGTCTGGCGTTTCTTTGGGGGTATCTGTGTAGGTCTTAGCTAAATGAGCTAAATTTGCTTTTTGGTGACCAAAAGAGGGGGGTTGTGTCCGAACCGTCTGTAGTTCCCCTCCCCCATCTGTTAGTACTTCAATGGTTTGTTAAAAATTTTCCGGTAAAAAATATTGATCCCATCAGCTTCCAAACGTTATGCCCTTCATTCATATTGCAGAAAGGTTGCGACAGCGGTTCTTGATATTTTGTTATCTGGGGGGCGTTTCAAAAGACGCTCCTAAGCTTAGGAGCGCTCCTAAGTCCAGCTTAGGAGGATACTTAGGAGAATCCCATTTCAAAAGATTCTCCCTTACTAGCAATTCTCCTAAATATTTAGGAGCGCTCTGACCGCTCCTAACTTTTCTCCTAAGTTAGGCTAAGTTAGGAGAATGTCAGTGTAAACTTAGGAGAATTCTTTTGAAACGCGCTTAGGAGCGCTCCTAACTGCGCTTTAGGAGCTCCTAAGACGCTCCTAACTATTCTCCTAAGTCTGCTCCTAAGCGCGCTTAGGAGCGGACTTAGGAGAATCTTTTGAAACGCCTCCCAGGTTTCCTTAACTCTGCTCTGGCAGTGTGAACTTGTTTGCGATTTTGGTGTTCAGCATTTTAAGATGCTGTAGTTGTGGAAGGTATTAAACTGTAGCCTAACGTTTGTGCAAGCAATTGTTTTGAAGTTACTACGTACTTTTCTGTCCTATAACTTCCACAATTGGGCTTTTTACAGAGAGCTTTTCTTGGGGGTGGTGGGTGTTTATTGCCACTCACGTCCGAGGGGCAAAGAAATTAGCTTGAAAAATTGGCAAAGATTGGAGCAAAGACATTTTTTTAGCATACACTGTTAGTTTTAATTGTAAAAAAATAAATTAAGAACTAGTGATTAAAATAGCGAAAATTGAGTAAAAAATCTATGGCGAAGCCGCAAAGTTTCAAAAAATTTGTTCTGCTGAGTGACGTTTTCAGGGCAAAATTCGACAATAAAAGGGTGTCCATTTTTTGAAGTGGCGGGTGTATGCCCCCCGTACCCTCATAGACTAGGCCAAGATTGTTGTGTACATTTTTGTTGGTTTGGACCAGGAATGTTCAGTAATGCAATTTCGTTAAACTAGATAGATTGTTTGAAATCTGTTGTTGTACAAATGGTTTGCGCTTTTCTTTGATTTCAGCGTTTTGTTAGTCACGATGCAGCCGCAAAGGAGCTTGAAAATTCCCTAGACCCAGAAGAGATTGCAGCGAATTCAGCCAGTTCCTCTCAGCAGTCTGGCTCGCAAGGAGGCGCTGTTACCGGCACCGGGAGCAGCAGCAGTCAGCAAAGCAGCCAGTCAGAGGGCGCTCCTCCCAGCTCCTCTTCCCCGGTTAAGGAACCGACGCCTCAGGAAATTCGAGAAATGGTTGCAACAGGTTTGTCTAGAAATAAAAGTGGACACTTTTGAAGAGTTTAACCTGACGTTCTTTAGGGTTCTGAAAGTGGGGTGCCCCCCCCTAGGGAGGAGGAGTGGGGTAGGGGCAAGCCCAAGGCGTAACTATTATATACCTAAATTTTTTTACGAAATAGTATTGTCAACGTATTAACGCAAACAATCGCCGTTTTAAGCTTACAAAGCTTAAAAGACCATAACTTGGTTAAAGTTTGTGAAGATTTTTTAAAATTTGATTTTGAAAACTTGATTTTTAGAGACCTTTGAGTGACCGACGGTTCAAACAATGGGTGGGGCATGCCGGAAAGTGGGGGAGGTAACCCCTCGTACTAACAAAATGTCAGTCGACTACGTACAACAACTCTATATAAAATTTGCTTAGAAGTGTAAGTGTGTACGGGACTAAACTGTAGGACCTCTATTTTGGCGGCTTGAAGTGATCCTTTGACATTTTACAGTGACAAAATTAACAAAATTCATAGATGATGATTTACATATCATACATTAACGTTTAAGGTGCTGGTATCGCTTTGTGTAAATTCGACCCTACAAGCTTCAATTCTTTATGAAAGTGGATGAAACTTTCCAAATACCTTATTTTCGTGCTCTTTAACATTCTGGGACCAGTCCCGGATTTTTAGGTTTAATGATAAGAAAGTTTTGGTTTTTGCCCTTATTCTCTCAGTACATAGTCGCTACACCGGATTGGTTGTTATGGCTGGAAAGAAGGCACCAAAATGAACATTTTTGCTTTTACAACTTTTGAGCTACCTCTAATGGTTAAAGCAGTATAAGCCAAAAACGATTTTTGGGGTCAAAAAATGGCCATTTTTGACGAAATCAGTTTTTTCAAAATTACTGCCAAATCTTACATACAATTTCGGCTTATTTATACTCAATCGATACACCGTCCAATTGCGCATTTTATCAATACCTATTCGCTGGAGTTCGTTGCTTTAAGCTAGAGAATTCGCCGAAAAACCATTTTGGCAAAATTGCGATTATTTTGTTTTGAACATTGATTTCTCAAAAACTGTCCAATGGATTCGCGTGATTTTGGGCTGAATGAAAATTCGCCCTATTGCGGAGGGACATTTTTTTTGGTTTGAGCTGAAACATCTCCAGGTGTGAGAAAACTGAACAGAAAGTTGCGAAATTTCGTGTCATCGCGCATTTGCCGGATTTTCTGGAGTACTGAGAGTTGTTGAGCCAAATCCAAAAAAATGTCCCTCGACCCACATGTCCTTCATATCATGACACAAGAAAAAATTTTGGCCGATTCTATAGTTTTGAGAAATCGATGTTCAAAATTTTTTGGTCTATGTTCAGTCTGTCAGATATCAGCATGTCGGAAGTTTATTGCTATTTTTGCCAATTTTGCTAGTTTCGTAAGCTCATGCTAATGTACAGATTATAAGCTTTAAAACGATGTATAAAGCTCTTTCCAACTCCCAGAATTGCGAAAGTTATAGCGTTTCGAAAAATCACCACAAAAGCACTGCACAAAAGGATACCAGCACCTTAAACTGCATAACTTACGTAAGCAAATCTGTCTGATGCTTTCTTGTGGTAATTTATATTTTTGTATTGGTTCTTAGCGCAGTGTTGTTGTTGTTGTTGTTTGTGTAGGGGGCATTATTGGTAATTCGATTAAAATTTGAAGGGAATTTTGTTGGTTGTTTTTCTACATTGTTTTTGTTTTTGTTTCAGCTCTAAAGAACGCAGGAAAACACATGGAGGATAGTGTAGCTGCTTCTTATTTGGCCCTCTGCGTTGGCTGTATATTACAACAGAATGAAGTGGGTATTTTGCAGGGTTTATGTATGCAAATGTGACATTTCATTCGATATCTGGGCTTATTCTAGGGAATTTTTCTGGGGGGGGGTCGAAAATTTTTCAAAATGTTTCTAAAAACATGCTAAAAATTGCGCTATTTTGTATAGTAATCTCCAAAAATACGCAGATTTAGTGCTTAAATTGGCAAAAATCGACTTAAAATCGCCGGGGAAACCGGAAAATTTTTGAAAATTTGGCCTTCTGGGCGAGTTTTTCAGGGCAAAAGTTGGTACCAAAAGGGCACCCACTTTTTTGGGGGGGGGGGAGGGAAGGATGTTTATTGGACGGCCCACACCCTAGAATAAGCCCAGGGTGCTCGTACTTAAAGCTTTGAAATGTGTGTATGTACATAAATTGGGCAGTGTGAAGGCGTTAGCCCCCCATAACTTGATTGACGGACTTTTTTTAATGCACAGTATGCATGTATATACCTGTTTTAGGGCTCAGCGGATATGGTAAAGTCAAATCTACCTGGTGGAAACTTTGAATCAATGATTGCAATGTTGTCCAAATTTCTTGAATTTATGCAGCAAACGGTAAAGCTACAGTTGTGTAAAGTGCCTGTGTTGTTTGTTTTGTGTATACAGAAAAGGAAGTATATCCGATCCGAGGGGTCTAGCTCATTTTCACACATTTTGTAGTTCCCACTTATTATTCCGTTTAGTTCTCTAGAGTCCTTCAAAGGTGACATCGACTTGTTTAAAACATAACGTAAAAGAAAAAGCGAAAGCAAAACATGTGTATCCAAAGAAATTTTTACGCGCACTCACACTGGTGCCTTCCTTGTGTGTCTATAGGATAGTCGAATTTTCACAGGAAAGGGGAACGGTTTACATTCAGTACTCAGAATCACTTTACTCAGAATAACATTTGTCAGAATCACTTTACTCAGAATGCATTTGACTCAGAATCACTTTACTCAGAATTTATTTCTTTGAAAGATACCGGCTGTGCCATTGGCATTGATGAAACCAAAAGCAGGGGGGCTTGGAACCACCTCCGTGGGAAATCCGATGGACATGGACCCCATCAAATGGAGATCCCCACAGGTGCCCCCTGGCATCCGTCTGGTCAACGGCGCAAATGGGTTCCAAACTCCCGGGAACACGACTGTGTTGGGTTAACACTGAAGCATCTGGAGTCCTCAAATTATGCTACCGAGCGGTTGGGTCCAATCCCCCTCATCATTTCCATTCCGGATTCTCCGATGTGCGGACCTGACTATGCAAAGACGTGTGCTGCTGGGCCAGTAGATGCCGAAGTGCCCTCTTGTAGCCTTTCTAAGCTGATGGAGCCCGGAAATGAACAACAACAACAAACCAAAAGCAGACCTAGCCTATTGATGTTGCATGTTTAGTGTAGTTATAAATATTTTTGCAAATATATATTCGCTGATACATTAGTGATCAGCGATTCACGAAATATTCAGTAGTCAGCGTCATTTTCACCGTTATTAACAGTTGCTAAATTTCTAACTTTTTGAATTCTTACACTTTTGAGACTGATCACTCAGTAGACTGATTCTGAAAAAAGTGATTCTGAGTAGTGTGATTCTTTAGTAAAGTGATTCTGACTAAAGTGATTCTGAGTAAAGTGATTCTGAGCAATGAATGTACGCCAGGGGAACTGTCCCTTTGAACAATAAGTTCGTATCAACTTAGTTTTGCTAATACTATCCTCCTCATTGTCTGTGAAATTTATTTAATTTCCTTTCATTTCAGAGCACCGTTGGCAATACTGGCGCCAAATCCATTGAACGAGTTATCGATATATTGGAGAGACTAGACTGATTTCTGATTGATTGATTGATCCCGAGAATTTTTATTTTTGATTAAATTATGATCTTTTTTGCAATTTCAACCTGTGCTGGTGTGCGTCGTTTTGTTTATACCTTATGTGAATGCATTTTTATTTAGCCATTTTCTGTATACATAGCTGTTGGTTCCTATCATTGTGATGAATTGTACACTGGTTTGTGTTGACTGATGTCCGTTTCTTTTCACTCTGGATAAATATTGTGACTTTTTGCAAAAAATTTAAAAAAAACTTTCTTAACTTTTTCGTTTTCTGGACGACTTCTAAATTTGGAGATTTGACGTAATCATAATGATTTAATAGCGTGTTTTGTTTTAAATATAGTGAATATTAAACTAGATATTGAATATACCTACTAAAATTTCAATATTGAAATTTAAATTATAATTCTATTATAATTCAATATTTAAATTTTAAATATTGAATACACTACAGAATTGTAGTCAGGCGGACAGGCAGGACTAGAAAAATTCTAACTTTGTCAATATTCCGCCTCATTTTCGCCTTTTTTTCTGAGTCACTGGCCAATTTGATTGTTCAAGTTTTCAAGTTACTATCTGTTTCTGTCTATAGTGTTATTTTCTTTGCGGTTGCAATGTAGTTGTAGTGATTTGTAAGTGCCGTATAGAGATGTATCATGTTAAATTGGGAAATTTTGTGGTTAAAGCATTGGACATGTTTTGACGTTTTCGTTCAAGAAATGCTTTAAAAGATTGTAGGCCATACTTTGCTCGCCCAAATTACACCGGAGGTCCGATTATTCTTAGCTTCAGGGATGACGTTGCTGGCTTACTCCTTGACAATTTTTATTGGGGGGGGGGGCTTCATGGGCCCCCCATCGATGGGTGGGGGGCTCACCCAAAATGGGGGCATATTTGTTGAAATGTTTCTTGAATTTTTATGGGTTTTTTGTGTATAAACTGCTAAAAATCGCTAAAAAGTGGCTAATTTTGGGTGGTTTTTTAGCTAAAATAGTTAGATTTCAAAAATAAATTAAAGTCCGGCGAAGCCCGAAATTTTTTGAGAATTTAGGGTCAAAATGGAAAAATTTGGCAATTTTTTGGGTTATGGGAGGAGAGGTCGGAATTTATGGGGTGGCCCTTCTAGGGGTATATAAGCCAGCATTGTAACTTTAGTTAAATTTCTGTGGTCTCCTTTTGGTGGCCTATTCAGTACAATGAGCCGTGTTAATTGGAGTAATTTATTGGTAGTTTTTTTAGTTTTTGGTTCGAGAAGGGAATATATAGGATAGGACCGTCTTCTTCTGAACAGATTATGTTGCTATATTTTGCCATACTTTTGTTGTTTGCCAGTGTACGGGCATTTTTCTTAGGCCAAATTTTCTGGGGTGATCCGATTTGGGGGCGGGAGCTAAATTTGTTTCGATGAGTGTTTTAAAAAACTGCAATTTTTGTTTCAGAGCTCAAGGTTATTGAATTATTGATCAATTTAACCTGAATTTAAGCTTAAAATTGAGGGCAATTGGTAAAAACTGGCGAGGTCGGAAAAGTTTTGAAAATCTGGGAGGCGTTTCAAAAGATTCTCCTAAGTCCACTCCTAAGCGCGTTTGGGAGCAGACTTAGGAGAATAGTTAGGAGTCTATTAGGAGCTCCTAAGGCCTAGTTAGGAGCGCTCATAAGCTCGTTTCAAAAGATTTCTCCCATGTTTACATTGACATTCTTATAACTTAGCTTAACTTAGGAGAAAAGTTAGGAGCGGTGGTACCCGCTCCTAAGTTAGGAAAATGTTTTGAAACTGCATTCTCCTAACTAACTGCCTAAGCCCCATTTAGGAGCGCTCCTAAGCTTAGGACCGTCTTTTGAAACGCCCCCAATCCTAATTTTTGGTGGCATTGGGGTTAGCGAAGGGAGCCGTACCATCACCCCCCCCCCCCTTCCTCAAGAGCGGAGGAAAAAGCCAAGGTTATTATTATTATTATTATTAGAGTTTTTATCATATGCATTGATGTTTGTTCTATGTGTGGGATAGTGGGATTGGTTTTGTCTGTACTGCTTATGTAATCAATTCCTACATAATTATTATGCATGCGTGAATGTATGTTTCTGTACAAATTCCCCGCTTATTGTTGTTTTCTTTTTGAAAATGTTGCTGTTTTTTACTTGGATGTGTGGTACTTGGTGTCTGAAGTAAACTTCTTTATGGTTAGCTGGAGTAGCTGTCACAGTTTTGTCTGGAGTGATATAATAATATAAATTATAAGTGGAAACCGGAATAATGCGGGGGTGAGATGGTCTTGGTCGGTTGTATCAGAAAGGTAGATTATAAATAGGTGCTGCTCAATTAAAGCACTACATTTGATAATGGATATCTCAAATGTGAAATTTAGGTACGTTTAGTAAACCATTAATTGTAGTGAGTCATTAACTTGAAATAAACCCTAGGTGCAAGAATTGCAATTGCTTAACCTAATTTGAAAAACTGCTCCCAGAGAGGGCCCATTTTCGGTGTGGCAGGACGGATCGGGCCCAGTCAAATTTTAGTTGAACTTTAACTGCTTTCACTAGAAAGTCGAATTTAAGCTACCAGGAACTGTCTTAGTTGTAGTGACTATCACTAGCTATTGTGCGACACAGTTTTGTTTAAACCGATTTCCCGTCGGGCCTTGCAGCGGACCTTCGAATCGATGGTGGAAGTATAGCAAAATGTGGTTACAGCTAAAGACCTGAAGACAGCTATATCGAGCCCAATACAGCGTATGTTTTCTTTCGGGTTGCGCACGGTGTACAACTTTCTTTCATTTTCTATAGTCAGACACAAAATTGTTACTGAGGGCCTTTTCAAGAAAGAGTAGAGTAGAGTAGAGTTAAAATTAACTGTTTTAACTCGCTTTAACTCCACTCAAGCTTGAGTTTCCCTCTTTTGACTCATGAAAAGGATCGAGTTAATTTTAACTCTACTCTACCCTTTCTTGAAAAGGCCCTGAGACGCAGGGTTTATTTTCGGCGAAAAAAGTGCGGGGGGGGACCAAAAATGTGTGGGGCTCCACTCTCCCCCTCCCCCCCCCCCACTAAAGTAAGCCCAGTCCGACAAAGCTAACTGCTGAAACCGTATATAGCATTTTGAAACTTGCTATTTTCAGACAATGCTGTTATGACATTGGTATAAAGGCTTCTATATACATATACTTGACTTCTCATATACTACTACTACTACTACTACTACTACTACTACTACTACTGTAATACGTATATACGTTTATATATATGTAGTGGTTATGGTATTACCATTGGATATACTGAATGATCTGGCCTGCCGGTTTCTGATCAATCTGCCGGCCACGGATAAAACGGATCTCGTCCGGATCTGCTTTCAGCTGGAGCAGGCTCACTGGTTCTATCTGGACTACTACTGCGGTCCGGACCGCCCGGACTGCCCCAATGTTGGGTTTCGGGAGTTTGCCCGACACCTGTTTGCCCATTGTTCCTTTCTCAGTGACGTGAAGTATGTATATATAGGTTCTTGAAGAAGTTTTTGGTTTTGTGGTATATACTAGAAGATGGTGATTTTTTTGCCGGGGGGGATATATCCCAAGTTTCAGTTATTTGAGATTCTCGCAGTCTTGAGTCGCTCTATGCTATCGAATATCTGGTCACTCTGCGTTCCTTTTTGTCGTTGTTTTTATTTGTCGTTGTGAGATTATTTTTTTGCAAATATCCCCCAAACGGCACTGTTTACATGTTTACTGTTAACATTCGGTTTTGGTTGGTGCCTAGAAGAGTTTTGTATATTTAAGCCCCAATTTGGAAAAGTTTAAAGTGGATTGAATGAATATGTAAACGGATTTCGTCGAAATTGATACGTAACTTCCTGGCAGTAAAAATGCCATATTTTGACGTGTTAGCTAGAACAATGTTTGTAATATAGTAAAGTAAGTAAATTAATTCGCACAACACAATTATATACACACGTACAAGGTAGTGAATAAAGAATTTTATTTAATAGTTTATTATAAGTCTTTGGGAGCAGGAGAATTTAGGGTTTGGCTTCCAATCGTATCAATATTCCTATCAGCTTCAGCGATAATCTAAGACAATAAAAAAGAAAATATAAAAGTTGTAAGTTGTGATGAATCCGTAAAATACCCTACTGGGGCCATCAGTTAATTCAGGGTATTTTTAGGATTTTGTCCTGGGAATATTCGGGGGGAAGGTCAAAAACGAGACAAAAAATGGAATTTTTGGCGTAGTTTGCATGTAGAAACGGAAACAGTTCTCAAAAATGCCTTAGGCTAAAAATAGCCATTTTTTTGAAAAAATTGCCGGCGAGGCCTTTTTGAAAAATTGCATGTTTTCGGCGAACAAAAAACCCGGGGGGGCCATCTTGGGGATGTGGAGGTAAATTTAGGGGGGCCTGTAAAAGAATACCATGGAATTTAGTCAATAGAATGGGTGGGTACTCTTGTTCTATAAAATGGTAAAAAATAATGTTATGGTACCTAAAAAATTATTGGTTTTTGTGTCTTTTTTTGCAGAGATCAGGCAGACGAAGCTGTCAACTGTTGGCGACAGTATAAGAGCGCCGTCCCCACCTATGGCGCCATCATTCTAGACTCAACACGAGAGTAGAGTAGAGTAGAGTTAAAATTAACTGTTTTAACTCGCTTTAACTCCACTCAAGCTTGAGTTTCCCTCTTTTGACTCATGAAAAGGATCGAGTTAATTTTAACTCTACTCTACCCTTTCTTGAAAAGGCCCTGAGACGCAGGGTTTATTTTCGGCGAAAAAAGTGCGGGGGGGGACCAAAAATGTGTGGGGCTCCACTCTCCCCCTCCCCCCCCCCACTAAAGTAAGCCCAGTCCGACAAAGCTAACTGCTGAAACCGTATATAGCATTTTGAAACTTGCTATTTTCAGACAATGCTGTTATGACATTGGTATAAAGGCTTCTATATACATATACTTGACTTCTCATATACTACTACTACTACTACTACTACTACTACTACTACTACTGTAATACGTATATACGTTTATATATATGTAGTGGTTATGGTATTACCATTGGATATACTGAATGATCTGGCCTGCCGGTTTCTGATCAATCTGCCGGCCACGGATAAAACGGATCTCGTCCGGATCTGCTTTCAGCTGGAGCAGGCTCACTGGTTCTATCTGGACTACTACTGCGGTCCGGACCGCCCGGACTGCCCCAATGTTGGGTTTCGGGAGTTTGCCCGACACCTGTTTGCCCATTGTTCCTTTCTCAGTGACGTGAAGTATGTATATATAGGTTCTTGAAGAAGTTTTTGGTTTTGTGGTATATACTAGAAGATGGTGATTTTTTTGCCGGGGGGGGATATATCCCAAGTTTCAGTTATTTGAGATTCTCGCAGTCTTGAGTCGCTCTATGCTATCGAATATCTGGTCACTCTGCGTTCCTTTTTGTCGTTGTTTTTATTTGTCGTTGTGAGATTATTTTTTTGCAAATATCCCCCAAACGGCACTGTTTACATGTTTACTGTTAACATTCGGTTTTGGTTGGTGCCTAGAAGAGTTTTGTATATTTAAGCCCCAATTTGGAAAAGTTTAAAGTGGATTGAATGAATATGTAAACGGATTTCGTCGAAATTGATACGTAACTTCCTGGCAGTAAAAATGCCATATTTTGACGTGTTAGCTAGAACAATGTTTGTAATATAGTAAAGTAAGTAAATTAATTCGCACAACACAATTATATACACACGTACAAGGTAGTGAATAAAGAATTTTATTTAATAGTTTATTATAAGTCTTTGGGAGCAGGAGAATTTAGGGTTTGGCTTCCAATCGTATCAATATTCCTATCAGCTTCAGCGATAATCTAAGACAATAAAAAAGAAAATATAAAAGTTGTAAGTTGTGATGAATCCGTAAAATACCCTACTGGGGCCATCAGTTAATTCAGGGTATTTTTAGGATTTTGTCCTGGGAATATTCGGGGGGAAGGTCAAAAACGAGACAAAAAATGGAATTTTTGGCGTAGTTTGCATGTAGAAACGGAAACAGTTCTCAAAAATGCCTTAGGCTAAAAATAGCCATTTTTTTGAAAAAATTGCCGGCGAGGCCTTTTTGAAAAATTGCATGTTTTCGGCGAACAAAAAACCCGGGGGGGCCATCTTGGGGATGTGGAGGTAAATTTAGGGGGGCCTGTAAAAGAATACCATGGAATTTAGTCAATAGAATGGGTGGGTACTCTTGTTCTATAAAATGGTAAAAAATAATGTTATGGTACCTAAAAAATTATTGGTTTTTGTGTCTTTTTTTGCAGAGATCAGGCAGACGAAGCTGTCAACTGTTGGCGACAGTATAAGAGCGCCGTCCCCACCTATGGCGCCATCATTCTAGACTCAACACTTCAGGAGGTTCTCCTGGTACAGGGCTTCTATGCCAAGGCTAGCTGGGGATTTCCTAAGGGAAAGGTGCGTACGTAAGTGTGGCTTGCTCTGCCGAAAGTCTACTGCTTGAGTTCCCCCCTTTTTAGGTTTTTTACAAAAATTTATTACCTATATATGCACTTTTGTTGAGACACTAGGTTTTGAAAATAGCTTTATATATATATATATATATATATATATATATATATATATATATATATATATATATATATATATATATATATATAGTTGGTGTTAGTTTTACAACAAATATACTCTAGTGTCACGATATATACTGCATTTGAAACAAATTTCAAAGTGAGATTTAAAATGTCAGAGCGATTTTCAAATCACGGCAATTGTTTCTGATTTGAGCATTTTCAGTCTCGATAATGCGTAACTATTTTATATTACGTACTAATAAAACGTAAATCTATTGAAATAAGTTACATACTGTTTTTTCTCCGCCTCAATTTTCGGTCGACGATGACATGAAATTACGTAACATTTTCGAACTTGTTAGGCCGCCCTTTTCAGGAAAGGGTAGAACAGTGTGGAGTAGAACTGTTTTAACTCGCTTTAACTCCGCTCAAACTTGAGCTTTCCTCTTTTAACTCGTTCTTGAAAAGGATCGACTTAATTTTAACTCTACTCTACCCCCTTTCTTGAAAAGGCCCGTTAGTCCTGCGCTAGACTCTACTGAATCTTAGTAGTTGTTTTGGTAGCCTATGTACGTTACATTAGCTTTGTGGTACGCAAGTTTCTTTCATTCCTAATCAGGTTGCTGTGAGCCCGCACCCAGGATTTTGAAAAGGGGGAGGTCCAAAGTAAAATGCAACGGGAGGTCTGGGGGACTCTGCCCCCCCCACCAGAAGTTAAAGAATTTTTGCATTTTTGCCCAAAATAGTACATTGCATGTTTATTTCTTGGAAAAAGTAAATTATTGCGCCGAAGGCGCAAAATTTTTTAAAATAGCTGTTTCTGCAATAAAAATAGCAAAAATTTTCCATTTGTCATCCCAAAAGGGCGGGGGGGTCTATATAGACCCCTTGAACCCCCCCTGGGTGCGGCCTTGGGTTGCTGCTATTGTGTTGTTTTCTGAATTTGTTTACTTGTTTACTACTTTATACTATATACTTTGTGTTTTTTGTCAGGTGAATGAGAACGAGTCCACAGAGGACTGTGCCATTCGCGAGGTTCTGGAGGAAACCGGTTTTGACATCTCGCCCCTGATCACCTCTCAGGACTGTCTGGAGACAAAGGTTCATGAGACGATCATTAGACTGTACCTGGTGGCCGGCGTGCCCTACGATTTCCCCTTTCAGGCTCGGACCAGGAATGAGATCAAACGAATCAAATGGTTTCCCCTTCGTGATCTGCCCAATGACAAAGTACGTACGTACGTATGTACGCCTATAGATTCTCTACAAGTGCAAGTGTATTGAGCGCTGGATGGTGTATATTAATATTTTCACGGCAAAAACCTGGGAGTAGCTGGGGTTTTTTAGACAAAAATAAGTGGGGGAGGGGTGAAGAGTGGGGTGGACGCCCTCCCCACTAGTGGGGGGGAGGTCCAAATGTGGGGGAGGGGAATAAAATGAGCTAAAAATGCCAAAACTTGAGTATAAAAAGCCTGTTTCTACATATAATGCTACAGTTAAGCTTAAAAGTGCTCAAAAATTATGTTTTGGCACCAAAATAGACGATTTTTGACCAAAAAATCCTAAAAATTTGGCAATTTCTGGGCACCTTAGAGTGGGTGGAGGAGGGAAGCCCAAGAAGGTGGGGGGAGAGGTCGAGTGGGGGAACACAAACAGTGGGGGGGGGCGCCTCCCACCCCCTCTCCGCCCTCCTACCAATAAAAAACCCCGGAGTAGATAATAGAGGAAGTTTGTAGCTTAACAAGTTTAGAAAAGTGTACAGTAGATGCGGTTTTACATTTAGTTTTGAGAATTTAAAATGGATACATTTTCTATGTATTCAAGAAAATGTGTGTCAGCTTGAACGAAAACGATTTGATAAGGGAGGTGGCAACTTCTGACTGTTGGCAAAAATTTAAGGATTACCAAAATCTGGCCAAAAATTGAATATTGCAAAATTGGAATTTTTTACTTCACTTAGTAGTTGAGTATTAGTCAGCAGTATCCGTGTTTTCATAATTTTTGCTGTTTTTAATTTTCGTTGATTCCAATTTTATGTAGTTACCTCTATAGTTTTATCATGACTCATCATGACATGAGTGCATATTTTTAGTTTTTAAAATTTTTAGCTTTTGCTCTAATAGGTATATTGATATGTATATAAATTTCCGTAGAAATGGAAAATGCACAGTAACTATCAAGAGATTCTTAATAGAAAAATTTGTCTTCGTCAAAGCTCGAATATCAGAGCTGTAAATTATTTGTGCAGTATAAAGTATATAAATGGAAACATTGGTACGTATGCATGTATAATTTCACTATCCGCGAATATGGGTTGTTCGGCGAAGCTGTGCCCATATTAATTCGCTGACAACCTAGTCCTCTTCTGTTTTTGAACCTAGTCCCCACATTAAGCATTTTTAAGACTAGTCCTCTCTTGATTTTGCAACCTCACCATCACCCATATTACTTTTTCATGCTCCAGAGGAGCATTTTTATTACTTGTAGGTATATAGCTCTTTTTAATATGGTTTTTTCAGGATGATGTCAGCAAGAACCCGATCGGAATCTATGCCCATCACTTTTCGACTGTCATTCCGTTTGTGCCCGGCGTCAAGGCCTGGATAGCCAGCCGGCTGGGAGTTGCCGTGCCCGAAGGCCGGCTACTGAAGGGTTCGGGGGGCGGGGGACGGTCTCCATATCAAAACCAGTATCAGGGTCGTCGAACCCCATCCTCTGCCCAGGGTCATGCCAGGCAGCAGCGTGAGAGCCCGGTCAAGCAGGCTGCCCGTGCTGCCAATCGAAAAACGGGGGGCAATCGGCACCCCCCGAAACAGCAGCACTGCAACTCCTTGTCCCCAGTGATTACACGATCCCAGGTTCCACCCCCACCCGCCCCAGAACTGGGGGTAATCCTGTCAGCTCGCAGCTGGACCCAGCTGAAGCTAGACTGGCCGGCTATTATGACTGCTGTTTGACCCCCCCCTTCCAATTCCTGCTTTCCGTTTGCTGCGGTGTTGCTGCTGTTCTGCTGTGCTGGACACGTTGCCCTTTTTGCTGACAGAACGAATTGCGTTGGTTGATCCTCATGAAGACCTTGTGCGAATAATTGAGGGTCAGCTTTTTGCACAGCTGTTAGCTTGCGTTTTGGATTTGTCCCCGCTGTTTTTATTTTCGCCAGAGCCAATATATGTTCTTTCGAAGAAAATGTCCAAAATGTTCTCCCATCTATTATTTTTAATGGCACTCTAGCCCCCCCCCCCAGCCCTCCGTTCACGAACATTTCTATTTCCTTGACCATCTCTGCGTTCTGAAGTTATATACTCATTTTACTGTGAGTCTAGGATTCCTATGATCTCATTTCTGTGAATTCCCGCGGCCCAAGCTGATGAGCGGACGTTTTATCCTGTGGTCGGAAGAAATTTTGATCTATTTGTAATATTTTATCACATCTTGCTTCTGGGACATTTGGTGTATTTAGTTTTGTTTGCAGCTCTATTGTTACTGGATTGTGTATATGTGATATTTGATTACGTAAATAGTAAACTATTTCTTTTGCTGTTGATATTTTTATGTTTCCTTGTTAATTTAGGGAAATATTTGTATCATAGCTCTAGTGTTACATCGGATAGTCCATTCTCTACATTTTACTGCTCTCTAAGAATTGTATTTAGGCTGCTCTGCTAGAATACACACCAGAGAAATTTTGAATTTTGTGTGGAAAGAGAGTTGAAATTTGTAACAAAGTAATATGCTGTTTCCGTAGGTCGGAGAAAGGCTGGAATCAGGGGGTTGGTCGGGTCGGCTCTTCTCGGCTGCCCAAGCTTGACATATCAAATTCTCCCGATTGCAACAAATTTTGGTTTCGAATTTTTGTTTAAGTTAGTCTAAATCTTAACAAGCTTATTTGCATGAAGGGGTTGCCGCTGTCATTTTTCCACTTCTCGTAGGGCATATCTCAATTTGCATATATTTGGGAGCTTTTCTTCTATTACAACTTTTTATCTACTCAGCGAGAGCTTCCGACTGACACCCACATTGGACGGTTTCCGCTACTTTCAATTTAGACCAGTAACGTCAGCGTATTAAGTACTTGTGCATGCCGGCATTCGTGTGAGCTGCCCAGGGGGCAGTTTCATAAAAACTGGACTTGCGTGTGAGTACTAGCATGCTAGTACTCGCAAGACTACTGCGAGTTTCGATTGTAGGTGTTTCCATACCTGAACGGGAGGTCAAATTTCACTGACCCTTGTGGAAGCCAATTTGGGTACCCCTTGTGAGAGCGATTTTTCTTAGGGGTACTTTTTAAAGTGATTTTTAAGCGATTTTTGCCATTTTTTAACAAAAAACAGCGATGTTTTAGCCAAAACGCGTTTTTTGGACATTTTTTAGCTAAAAATAGTAATTTTAAGTGAAAAATTCCGGCGAAGCCGGAAAATTTTTGGAAATTTTAGTCGGAAAACCTAATTTTTGGGCAATTTTCTGACCCCTTGTGGCCAATTTTCTTACCCCTTGTGGGAGCAATTTCGCGACCCCTTGTGGGCGACTTCGCCGAGGGGGGGGGGAAATTTCCCCCCCTTTCCCCCCCCCCTTGTCCACCTGTGGGTGTTTCATAAAAATTTTCAGGGACTCGACAAAATTAGCTAAGGTTGTGCTGCTTCTGGTGGCACTAGCACTGCTAGTGCGAGTTCCAAGTATGCTAGTATCAGTATTTCCAAAACTAACCGTAAATCTTTAAAAAATCATATCTATTTTTTCAGTAAACGAAATCATTTCAAATTTTAGGACATCGCAAAGAAAAGATCTTTCTTCCCATTATAAAAATTTCCAATCAAAAATCTAAAAACACCCGAAAGTTGTAGCACCTTTTTTGAAAGTTCTCTAGTCGAAATTCACTCGAGAACTAGACCGCTGCTAGTAGCGGGGTCCCCTGCAGCAGCTGAAGTTTTATGAAACAGTTACTAGCAAGAAGCTGTTATATCAACTCGCACTTGACTTCCCACTAGACTCGCAACTCTAATGCTAGTACTAGCTTGACTGGAAAAGCTTTATGAAACAAGTTAGGTACTTGACTCGCCTACTAGACTATGCAAGTAGTCAAGTCAAGTGAATAAAAAGTTTTATGAAACTGCCCCCAGGTGTCCGGGAGCACTTCACCTTGGCCCAAACCCACGTTCAAAATTATTGCCAAATCTGTCAACCCAATCAAACGTTAGAGCGCTTGTCATCAATTTCCACCTATTTTGCCCGGTTTTGGCCATTTCTTTTACCATTTGAGGCGCGTAACTAATTTTTCCTACATTTCGGTGATTTGGGGTGATTTTTTGGCCTACTCGGCCCAACTGAGCTGTCCTACTTTGCCAAGCTGCGGGACATTTCACTATGTATTATCCGCCACTCACAAAGATTTAATCATAAGATATATAATTTTATGGACAAGTAAAACGACTGCATTTTAGGGCTTCCTGGTTTCCCAATTTGCCATGATTTTATTATGTTACGGCAAATGTTAGAGATATCAATTGAAAATCACCGATAGGTGGTAGGTAGGTAGGTAGAGCAGCAGAGTGCCTGCCCCTAAGCAATCGTGGTGCAGAATTTTTAATTATAGATACAAAAGTTTTTAACAAAATCATAACTGTATATAACTGTCTTGAGGAGATGGGTTCCCTGGTTTGCCAGTGGACTTCTTAAAATATTTGTTAAGCAAATCATAAACATGTGCCTAGGGTTGTCCCCGAGCCGTGTGGCGGGCTCCGGGCCCGGATCGGGCCGGCCCAGGTTAGGCTTTTAGAGGCCGGACCCACCGGACCCGCCGAGCTCACCTGACCGAGACTTCCTGTGGACCGAGCTTTGAGACGGGCCTAGTAGCGGGTTCCGGCTTTGGAGTCCGGGCCTGGCACCGAGTCCTGGGATTTAAAGCCGGACCATGGAGCGGGCCGGGCCTGGTAGCGGGCTCCGGGCTTTGATTGGGCTCGGGCCTAGTAGTGGGCCCCTTGGCTCCGGGCCGGGCCTGGAGAACTTTATGGCTCCGTAATTCGTCTTTCTTACATTTTGGTGCATTGGCCCTATTACAACTTTTTATCTATGCAGCGAGAGCTTTCGAATGATACCCATATTTGACGGTTACCGTTGCTTTTGATTTCAACCGCTTGCAGTATCACCGTTTCGAGTACTTTCTCATGCCGCATCGGGGTGAGCCCCCAGGTGTCCAGGAGCACCTAGCCCTATCCCCTACCCGCATGCAAAATTTTAGCCAAATCGGTCGAGACAGAAGTATAAACAGTTTGATGCATTAGAACCTTTTTGAAAATGCAACGATAAAATTTAGAATTCTGTAGACTATTTTGGTATTGTGGATAATTTTTTAACCCTCAAAATTGCTTTCGATCCTGTTTTCGGTAGTGTCTGGATGACTTAGTTCCAGCAATTCACCTCTCAAAATGTGTCAGTTTCTGGCATCCTATGTCATGTCTTCTCTGTATGCATGTCACTCTTTATGTTTTTATTTTTATTTTATTTATTAATTATTTATTCTTTAGTCTTTATTTCAGGTACTGTTTAGGAGGAATGCGTCTTTACTGTCTGTCCAGCAATCCGAATAAGCCCTGTTTCCTCCTGAAGCTGCCCAGTGGCAGCATTTTGCTGGACGCAGCCCTTGACCTCACCCCGGTGCTCCATTTTCTCCCCGTTTCGCTGGTTGAAAATCAGAGACTTGCAGAACTCCCCGTCTGGAAGCCCAAGGATTCTGTTCAGGATTTGACCTGTTTAAAGGTTACAGACAGCTTTTTATCCGGGATTTTCAATGTGAAATGACTCAAAATTAACTGTAATTAGGATAGTGTAATTGGGGGGTATTATATTTCATGTTTTGAATTTTTATTCCTGCTGGAGCAGGAATGTTTAGAAAGATAATGGGCATGTTTAGCACACAGTGAGTCATTTCTCTTCCTAGAAGCCCTATCGTCAACACAGGGCTAGCTTAGAGCGGTTTTTTGTTTTGATTATGCAAATTAGGCTAGCAAGTATTTAAGCATGAGAACTGACTGCCTCACGCAGTCTTCGACTGTCAGCAATCATTACGATTGCAATTTTTTGAGCATCAATGTAGCTTGGGAGCTACACACAGGTGCGTTAGGTAGGTAATTCCTAGAGCTTCCTCTGGACATCAAACTTCGTCCTGATATATAGCTCTGTGGAATGCAAGATATTGAAAGAAAGTAAAGTGATAACAAAACTTTGGTACTATTTACATTTTTGGTGTGTGGTTTAATAGTGGTTGGAAATTGAAACAACTGAAAAAACAGGTGAAGTTAGATGGAACATCAACTTGGAGGTCCTGAAGTTTGAATGACACACACACATGAATGAATCACACAACTTTCCGGGTTTGTCTCTGATCCCACCCCATCTGCGCTTGGGGCTTGGAGTATCGAAAGATGCTGTGCTCCTCTACCTTGCGTGTGAGCAGTTAATGGATGTCCTACTACCGGAGCCGAAAGGCCAAGAAGGTGTGTGCTCCAGATTCCCACTGTGGGACAGCATTCAAGCGACCAAGCGAGAGTCATACTAGCTATGACTGATGGGGAGAGACAAAGGTTAGCGCCCTCATATAGCCTCTTGGCTGAGTAACCCGGCAATAACAACAACAACAACAACAAGTTTGAATGACAGTTATGAACGAAGATAATTTTCGCAGTAGAATAATAACAGGTCTACGCAGGACTATTGTCCCCTTTGGGGGCTTACTTGTTTCAAGTGCATCCGTTTGGGTTGCCAAGGCTCTTTGGTTGGTTATAACTAATTTTTTCCACCAATAGATATAGATGTGCTTTATTCAGACCGAAATATTTTGAAACACATTGCTCTTTTGATAGTATTTCTAAAATAGCTACTCCCTACTACTCCCACGACTATATAATTTCGTTTTCTGGTTGGAATTTTAGGCTATTTCCCCCCAAAACGGGCTGTTTATATTTTTCAGGTTTCGACATTTGGCTTTCTGTCTTCCGTTTTAGGAATCGCCAACTGGCCAAATTTTCGTGGACGGTGTACCGGAGGTTCTACCACCTGAGACTGGCACTGTTTCCTTGGCAAATGTTGATGTTATTCTGATATCCAACTATGCGTATATTCTGGCCCTACCCTATATTATGGAAATTGAAGGATTTCGAGGTATATATGATGGTGATTGGGAGGTAATTTCTTACACAGAAGTTTTCAAAAACTGATATAATGTTTCACCACTGTTTTCACAGTTGCTTATGATGACATAAGAGCATTGTTTGATAAGCTCTTGTGAGTCTAAGTTGATAATTATCCATATTTATAGGAACTGCGAATTTTTGTTCTATGCAACGATTTTTATGTCATTGGAAAGAGCAGAAAAAGGCTACAAAGTTGTGTAATTGCTTTTTAATTGCGTAACCTTATTAAAGTTATAGTTTAATTAATAAAATATGACTAAAATGCATACCGTAAGCCTAAGGCTAATTAGCGAATTTGCGAAGACCGGCCCAGACCTAGGCTCAGATCATCTTCCAGTCATTACTACCATCAAGATGAATTCGGATACCGTGCCCCTACTGAAGCGCCAACCAAAGTACAGCTATAAGAAAGCCAACTGGGAGGTCTTTCGTGGTCTCAGCGAACAGAAACTGGACAGTATAAACTGGGACTGCCTCAGCCTGACCGAAGCGTCAAATCAGTTTGCTGAAGCTCTGATCTCAGCAGCCAATCAGGCTATTCCGCGAGGCTCCAGAATCCAAGCGAAACCCTGGTGGAACGACGCCTGCGAGAAAGCAGTTTCCCGGCGACGGCTCACCAGATCCCGAGCGGCGAACAACCCCCAAGAGTGGGTGGACGCTAGCCGTGAGGCACGCAGAACCATACTGGAAGCCAAACGATCACATTGGAAATCTGTTGCCTCGGACCTAGACCCCCGAACCGATCCAACGAAAGTATGGAAAACCATCCATGCAATGGACGGAAAACAGTCTAGTGGGAATTCCAACACGGTCCTGGAAAAGAACGGAAAGCTCCTGGTTAATGATAGAGACAAAGCTCGTGCCTTCATCACCGAGTACGCAGCTGTTAGCCACCCTCCACCTAGAGTCGCTGAGGACCGCCCAGTTCGCAGGGCGGCTACTGCAGCCCAAAGACTGTCGTGCCCCCATGGCCCGGCTTCAACCATCTGCTCCCCGTTCACGGACGCCGAGCTCAATACGCAACTGCAGAAGATCCAGCTAAGGAAGTCTCCGGGACCGGACTCGGTTGCGAATGAAATGCTGGTGAATTTGGGAGCGAAGGCGAAAGAACGGCTGCTATATCTCTTCAATCGCTCTTGGCAGGAAAAGGTATATCCGAAGAGTTGGCGGATGGGCAATATTATCCCCATACTTAAGAAAGGAAAACCTGCAAACAAGGTGGCCTCTTACAGACCGATCTGCCTCCTCAGCTGTATCGGCAAGTTAATGGAGAGACTTGTCCAAGCCAGGCTCACGCACTTCCTGGAACAGAGCGGAAAACTGTCAGACAAACAGGCTGGATTCCGATCGTCTCGATCAACAGAGGATCAAATGCTACGCATAACCAGCGCTATCGAAGATGGTCTGCAGGCAAAGAAACGAACTGTACTGGTTCTGGTTGATGTCACTCGAGCATACGATACCGTCTGGGAGAAAAGCCTCCTCTGGAAATTACACCAACTAGGCCTCCAACCGTGCGTACTGCTCTGGATGGATCAACCAGTTCTTGTCCGAAAGAATGGCAAGGGCCAAGGTAGGAAACCAACATAGCAGGTACCGCCTTTTCCGTGAAGGACTTCCCCAGGGCAGTGTCCTATCGCCCACCCTCTTGTGCATGATCAATGATGTCCTCGATCAGCTACACCCTGACGTTGAGGCCAGCCTATTTGCCGACGATCTGGCAATATGGGCAACGGACAGCTCTGTGGAGAAAGCCAGAGCAAGAGCTGAATCAGCACTGAATGCGATCATGGATTGGGCTGACAAGTGGAAGATGACGGTATCCCTGGAGAAAACTGAAGCATGTTTCTTCTCAATGGACAATCATGAGGCTAGTCTTACCATCAGCATCACAGCCTGAAACCAGGAGATCCCATTCAATCCCACTCCCACCTTTTTGGGCATCACGTTCGACCGTAGGCTAAGCTTCCGTCAGCACATCCTCAAGGTTGCTGCCAAATTGAAGAAAAGGCGGCAGATTCTCTCTGCCCTCTGTGGAAAAAGCTGGGGATGTGGCCAGAGCTCTCTCAGGCTCGTCTATTTAAGCTACCTCAGGTCTCTGGTTGACTACTGCGGAGGCGCCTGGCTACCATATGCCGCGATTTGCAACCTGAAGAAGCTAGAAGTAGAGCAAAACGCTGCTGCCCGCACGATCACCGGTTGCGTTCGCAGCACGCCCGTAGATGCCCTATTGGCAGAAGCCAACCTGCTCCCTCTCGATGAACGAAGAAAAGAACTGGCCGCTATCGCTCTGGAAAAAGCGATAAGGAAACAATTCTCCCCTGCCATCCGTGACTGCTGCCTTGGAGCACCTGGCCAGCGGCTCAAATCGCTTGGCTCCTGGCGTTCTACTGGGACCAAAATAACGGAGGCGGCGAACTTGTCACTGCTACCCCGAGAAAGTGAAGTCTGCATTGCTCAGGTCCCACCGTGGGCAATCCAGCCATGTATGGAGCGGCTGGACTGCAGAACTGAAATTTTTGCGAGGGTCAGCAACGTGGATTTACCTGAAGTCAAGAAAGCAGCGGCTTTGGAAGTTGTAGCCGCATTGGCCCCCCATGATCTCCAAGTCTGGACTGATGGGTCGGCGCTGGAAGGCATTCGTCGAGGCGGAAGCGGCATCTTAATCAGAGGAAGAGAAAAACCTAAACCAAACTTACAATAAATAAAGGTACATAAACTATCAAATAAACCCATTTTTATGGACCACCGTTTCATATTCAACCATAGTTTCATCTGAGCCACTACGATCGTTATAAGCCGTAGCATCCATCTTTACGTCTCACAGAATCACATAACCAAAAGCATTGTAAGTGCATACACATATTTGGTACATAAAGGTGAACTTTCATATACGGATCGCCTTGCTAAGCGTACTCGGGTTTTCATAAGGTACCGTCATCCTGAAGGATGACAGTTTTCATAAAGCCCTCACAGAGTGAGAGTTTTCATAAGTCCTACACTACATAAATTTTAATCTCAATGACCGTCAACCAGAAGGAAGACAGTTTTCATAAAGGACCCTCACAAAAGTGAAGGTTTTCATAAGGCTTAATCACCAGGGAATATCTCCACAGGATTGGCAAAGAAGACAGCCCGGACTGTAGATTGTGCAACGAAGAGGAGGAAACTGTTGGCCATCTCTTGTCGCGGTGCCCAGCCACAGCCACGACGAGAGAAATAGTGTTCGGGGCCTCTAATCTACTGGATTCGGAGGCATTGCAACACCCTAAGAAAGTCCTGGATTATCTGCATCGGATCGGCCGCATCTAATGCTGCCGAAGCTATGGCCCTGCCGTGCTGCTGGAAAAAGAAGAAGAAGAAGAAGAAATATATAAAATATGGGATTTCAGCGCGTTAAAGGTTACTGAAATAGCGCAAGACCATACTGGCATTGTGATTGCATTTTCCGGTCAGACAAGTGTCACAAGTCTTAGTTGTGTAAGCATAAGTTATAATTTATTTATTTGACCCTTATTGGGATACCCTTGTTAAAGGCCCTACCTTACAGTTCTACACAACGGACTGAATCCCCAAACAGGAGTGGCCGGTCAGAGGTGGTAAGCAGCACCTCACGAATGTTTCCACGAATTGGGCTGGAATCCCCACTACATCAATGGAGGTGCGCTGAAATCCCCAATCGATTAGTGGATATGTGCTGAAATCCCCACAGTCTGAACAGTGCTCCTCACGGAATGGCTTCTCCGGCGACCACTGAAGATATTTGAGCACCGGATGCGGCAATGTCCTCAATAAGCTTCACTCAGTCAGAGAATAAACCGTCCGCAAGCGCGAACGTAAGCTAGGTTGCTAGTGCAAGACTGGTGAGACGCTAAGAGCTTCGAAAACAGCACAACCGCTCACAGTTCACTTTTACCAGCAACTAACTTCAAAATTCAAAGGCAGTTGGGAGCTGCACAATAGACAAAACAAAAATGTAAAATAACCTGTAAAGCGACAGCTGAGGCGTACTCCTTTTTGTACCTGCGTAAGCTATGGTTGTACGTATTCCTCGCACGTACGTAGGCAGCTCTATCCTCCGTATTTAAGGAAGCTTTCCACTTGTTATACGTACGAATCTTAGACCGAAGGAGAAAACGCAGGTGTCGGTTGAAATACGGGTGATTTCGCTTCGGATTTATTACCTTCGAAGGAATAAACAAGTCCATTCCATCCAAAATTAATGATTTTATTTTAGACCATATTTCGTTGGGATCTCTTCTATCCTCCAAGGTGAGATGAGATAAATGATACCGCAGACCTTCCCAATCAGCACGTCCATAACATCGAATGGAACGAGGTTCGGGAGGCAGAAGCTGTTCATCCACAACAATGGAGGCACTAACAAGCCCATGGTCAGACGTGCCAATAGGTGTAGAACACGTATCAAACTTCAACAGTGAAGCCCCAGCATCATCTACGTCGCTGAATATGAGGTTGAGAATCGCAGGTGTTTCACCCATTCTAGTAGGTTCCGTTACTAGTTGGGCAAAAGCGTTTGAGGCTGCAAATGCTTCAGCTTCGAGACCAATCTGGTTCGTAGGCCCTGAAAATCTTAACCACATTGGATTGTGCACATTAAAGTCACCAATTACAGAAATGCGGCCACGAGGGTCATTGCTCTGAATAGTTTCGATATCACGGTTGAGCGAAGTAAACAAATTGCAGTCTCTGTTTGGAGGCCGGTAACAGACAGCCAGATATAGTCTAATATTACCCAGGCATAATTTAAACCAGGAATATTCATAGGCCGATGACCTTAAATATACACTGCATGGGATAGAGTCTCGGGCATATAATGCAATTCCACCGCCATGTCCGCGTCGGTCGTGCCTGTACAAGTTATATCCCCTAATGAGACATGTGTTTTCGTCCATCGTAGCTGGTGAGAGAAATGTCTCTGTCAATGCAATCACGTCAGGAGCACATTTGCCTGCATCGTGGATTCTTGCTAAAAGAGGGTCATAGTTGGAGATAAGACCACGAATATTAGACAACCATAACAGGAGCTTCGTGCTCGCATCAGCTCCTCCTCCCCCGTTAGGGTTTACAGGAGCAGCGTCATTAGGAGACACAGCAAGCCTGTTTTCAAAATCCGAAGTAGTAGTAGTTATCGAGTTGGTAGCAAATGATGAACCCATGCATGACGGTGTGGGCTGCTAACCCCCCGCCGGGCAGAACAGGAAAAACTGTCCGTATAGGAACCGCCATTGAAGTCAGGGAGTTAGCCGTTCTTCCAGCTGGGACCAGGACAGAAAGGGGTACCAAGGCCTGGTTGATATTAGCATAACTAATATCTCCCCCTTTGTTTAAAAGGTTTGTTTGTTTGTTTGTGTGTCTCACTGATGCCGCTGAAAAGGAATGAACTTTCCTACATCAAGCTCATAGCTGTACTAAGCAAGAAAGTCTCAACCAAAAACTTGTGCAAACGTTGAAAGCACACGCCTTGCAGAAGTATTAACTGCTTATAAACACAGCTATGTGCAACGCTGGGATAATACGTGCACAGTAACTATTGCTAAGGGGTAATAATGCTATCTCCAAAAATAATGCGGTTACTTCAACAAAAGCACACAAAAACTATGACCATACTAAAAGGACAAACTTAGCAACAGCAACGTGAGTGGCAGATAGCTGAAAGATACATATACCAACGACAGTAATGACAGGTTTAGTTTCTGTAGTTTCTTGGAGCAGTCATATATATTTTCAGTCTCAGCTACTTCGGCTCCAGCGTTCTGTCAGATCATAGTCAGATTTTTTGGATGCTTGCAACTCCTGCAATGGCATAAGCATTGAAGAGAAATCGGCAGGTTTCATTTGTAGATTCCAAGAAAATTAGGACAGATAGTTAGGCAAGGGATTTCGCATAGTGCACTGGAAGCGCTCCGCTCCAAGAAACGATCGGTGGTAGAACCATGCACATCAAAAGAGAACTCAGAGGACCGGTTTTCTGGGATGATCGGGCTTTAGAAACGAGCGGAGAGGTGTACTCTTAGGTCCATGCAAGTTGCTAGGTTTAGGTAATTTAGAAATATATAAAATATGGGATTTCAGCGCGTTAAAGGTTACTGAAATAGCGCAAGACCATACTGGCATTTTGATTGCATTTTCCGGTCAGACAAGTGTCACAAGTCTTAGTTGTGTAAGCATAAGTTATAATTTATTTATTTGACCCTTATTGGGATACCCTTGTTAAAGGCCCTACCTTACAGTTCTACACAACGGACTGAATCCCCAAACAGGAGTGGCCGGTCAGAGGTGGTAAGCAGCACCTCACGAATGTTTCCACGAATTGGGCTGGAATCCCCAATACATCAATGGAGGTGCGCTGAAATCCCCAATCGATTAGTGGATATGTGCTGAAATCCCCACAGTCTGAACAGTGCTCCTCACGGAATGGCTTCTCCGGCGACCACTGAAGATATTTGAGCACCGGATGCGGCAATGTCCTCAATAAGCTTCACTCAGTCAGAGAATAAACCGTCCGCAAGCGCGAACGTAAGCTAGGTTGCTAGTGCAAGACTGGTGAGACGCTAAGAGCTTCGAAAACAGCACAACCGCTCACAGTTCACTTTTACCAGCAACTAACTTCAAAATTCAAAGGCAGTTGGGAGCTGCACAATAGACAAAACAAAAATGTAAAATAACCTGTAAAGCGACAGCTGAGGCGTACTCCTTTTTGTACCTGCGTAAGCTATGGTTGTACGTATTCCTCGCACGTACGTAGGCAGCTCTATCCTCCGTATTTAAGGAAGCTTTCCACTTGTTATACGTACGAATCTTAGACCGAAGGAGAAAACGCAGGTGTCGGTTTAAATACGGGTGATTTCGCTTCGGATTTATTACCTTCGAAGGAATAAACAAGTCCATTCCATCCAAAATTAATGATTTTATTTTAGACCATATTTCGTTGGGATCTCTTCTATCCTCCAAGGTGAGATGAGATAAATGATACCGCAGACCTTCCCAATCAGCACGTCCATAACATCGAATGGAACGAGGTTCGGGAGGCAGAAGCTGTTCATCCACAACAATGGAGGCACTAACAAGCCCATGGTCAGACGTGCCAATAGGTGTAGAACACGTATCAAACTTCAACAGTGAAGCCCCAGCATCATCTACGTCGCTGAATATGAGGTCGAGAATCGCAGGTGTTTCACCCATTCTAGTAGGTTCCGTTACTAGTTGGGCAAAAGCGTTTGAGGCTGCAAATGCTTCAGCTTCGAGACCAATCTGGTTCGTAGGCCCTGAAAATCTTAACCACATTGGATTGTGCACATTAAAGTCACCAATTACAGAAATGCGGCCACGAGGGTCATTGCTCTGAATAGTTTCGATATCACGGTTGAGCGAAGTAAACAAATTGCAGTCTCTGTTTGGAGGCCGGTAACAGACAGCCAGATATAGTCTAATATTACCCAGGCATAATTTAAACCAGGAATATTCATAGGCCGATGACCTTAAATATACACTGCATGGGATAGAGTCTCGGGCATATAATGCAATTCCACCGCCATGTCCGCGTCGGTCGTGCCTGTACAAGTTATATCCCCTAATGAGACATGTGTTTTCGTCCATCGTAGCTGGTGAGAGAAATGTCTCTGTCAGTGCAATCACGTCAGGAGCACATTTGCCTGCATCGTGGATTCTTGCTAAAAGAGGGTCATAGTTGGAGATAAGACCACGAATATTAGACAACCATAACAGGAGCTTCGTGCTCGCATCAGCTCCTCCTCCCCCGTTAGGGTTTACAGGAGCAGCGTCATTAGGAGACACAGCAAGCCTGTTTTCAAAATCCGAAGTAGTAGTAGTTATCGAGTTGGTAGCAAATGATGAACCCATGCATGACGGTGTGGGCTGCTAACCCCCCGCCGGGCAGAACAGGAAAAACTGTCCGTATAGGAACCGCCATTGAAGTCAGGGAGTTAGCCGTTCTTCCAGCTGGGACCAGGACAGAAAGGGGTACCAAGGCCTGGTTGATATTAGCATAACTAATATCTCCCCCTTTGTTTAAAAGGTTTGTTTGTTTGTTTGTGTGTTTCACTGATGCCGCTGAAAAGGAATGAACTTTCCTACATCAAGCTCATAGCTGTACTAAGCAAGAAAGTCTCAACCAAAAACTTGTGCAAACGCTTATAAACACAGCTATGTGCAACGCTGGGATAATACGTGCACAGTAACTATTGCTAAGGGGTAATAATGCTATCTCCAAAAATAATGCGGTTACTTCAACAAAAGCACACAAAAACTATGACCATACTAAAAGGACAAACTTAGCAACAGCAACGTGAGTGGCAGATAGCTGAAAGATACATATACCAACGACAGTAATGACAGGTTTAGTTTCTGTAGTTTCTTGGAGCAGTCATATATATTTTCAGTCTCAGCTACTTCGGCTCCAGCGTTCTGTCAGATCATAGTCAGATTTTTTGGATGCTTGCAACTCCTGCAATGGCATAAGCATTGAAGAGAAATCGGCAGGTTTCATTTGTAGATTCCAAGAAAATTAGGACAGATAGTTAGGCAAGGGATTTCGCATAGTGCACTGGAAGCGCTCCGCTCCAAGAAACGATCGGTGGTAGCACCATGCACATCAAAAGAGAACTCAGAGGACCGGTTTTCTGGGATGATCGGGCTTTAGAAACGAGCGGAGAGGTGTACTCTTAGGTCCATGCAAGTTGCTAGGTTTAGGTAATTTAGAAATATATAAAATATGGGATTTCAGCGCGTTAAAGGTTACTGAAATAGCGCAAGACCATACTGGCATTGTGATTGCATTTTCCGGTCAGACAAGTGTCACAAGTCTTAGTTGTGTAAGCATAGGGCCTTTTCATAAAATGATTAAACGGATTAACTTAAAAGTTTAATCATTTTATGAATACGCTCACGGATTAAACGGATTAAAGTTTAATCCGTGACTTAAACGGACTAGTTTAATCCGTCGATCAAAAACCTTTTCATAAAATACCGACGGATTAAACTTTAATCCGTGACGTATTCATAAAATCGCGACGGATTAAAACCATGGCGGATTAAACTTTAATCCGCGGCCTTTTCATAAAATGATTAAGTTTAATCCGTTTAATCCGTCACTTAAAAAACAGTTCAAAAGCACTAAAGTTTAATCCTTGTTATTTGCGGGGATTAAATGGATTAAACATCAATTATAGTAACGATTCCGTTTGGTGACATCAACTTTAAACTTTTATTGCTCATTCATTGCTTGGAGCTAGGCAGTCATTTTTATATCAAAATGTAGCTTAACATTTTCTCTTTTCAATGAATATAATGAAACGTATTTAGCTTTTCTAGAATTTTCTTAGCTAATTATAGAACGAATGCAATTTTTCAAATTTTTTGCCTACGGAAGTAATTTTTAGGTGAGGCAATGGTTTGATCACTCGACACTTCTACCAAATAGCGGAGGATCGCCCATAGTTATTAATGAAATCGCTCTTCGTTCCGAAAAGTCAGATATAATATTTGCGCAACCCGCATACAGTCTACTTTTCTCATCTTTCCCGCGCAACAACTTTAGATAGAAAATAGCAAAATAAAATCTGCAGCTACGAAAAGGAACTCATGTAGTAGGTGGTTGTTTCCTCATGTGCTGTACCTTTACATGTCGTAACTTGCCCAATACTCGGAGTTCGAAAGAGATTAGCTTTGATTGAAGCACATAATATGTACAATATTCTACTACTATTTAAAAACTACTTCAGTATAGCCAGTCAGTACTTTTGGTGATAGTATCCCTTTGAGTAGTGATTTTTGAAACGCTGTCACTTTTGCCATTTTAGGAGTTGGAAAGAGCTTTAAACATGATTTTAAAGCCTATAATGAGTACATTCATATGATTACAGCAACTAGCAAAATTCCCAAGAAATTTTCTGACATACCGGTTAAACATCGGTTTCTCAAAACTGTAGAATCGGCCAAAATTTCTTTTTATGCCTTGATTTGAAGCACATGTGGGACATTTTTTGGATTTCGCTAACATGTCTTAATGCTCCAGAAAATATGCCAAATGTGAGGTGACACGAAATTTTGCAGCTCCATTAAGTTTTTTTGCAACTGGACAAGTTTTAGCTCAAAGCAAAATGTCCCTCCGCAATAGTACAAATTTTCGCCCTGCCGAAAATTACGTGAATCTTCATTGGGTAGTTTCTGAGAAATCGATGTTCAAAACAAAATATTTACAATATAGTTTCTCAGCCAAATCTCTAGCTAAAAGCAACGAACTCCAGCTAGTAGGCATTAATAAATATACAACTTGACTGTGTATTAGTGTTGTGCGTTGGCCGAGAAAATATCAGCCAGTTGGCTTGGCCGGCCAATGGCCGACTGTTGACCCAGCTCAAATTTTTTACTGATTTTGTGCGTCAACTGTGTTACTAAATTTAATTTTTCTAAATAATATCGTGCACATGTTGCATTATAAACATTACATTAGATACGTTACTACAGATTTTCAGTTTACGTGCATGACACATGACACTTAGCTCTAAGTTCTCGATATGTCCGTACTCTTTTATCGTAGATAGCTTAGTTTTTCAATAGATTTTCTAATTGCATGCAAATTTTAATGGTGCTAACAACTTAGTTTTCAATTTTGTATAGCGGTCAACGTCTCATCAATTATCAATTGCAGTCCTCCAGCAAAATTAAAAAGAATTATCGCGGATTGGCGCTAACGATTGGAAAAGCTATTTTTAATAAAGTTCAATTAAGTTGACGCATTATTAAGCACGGTAGACAAATAAAAACAGTAATTTCCAGCTAGCCAACGCTGGCAAATTGCTAAAAAATGGCTACTGGCTTAGGGCCAAGCAAAAGCCAACGGCCAACCGGCGGCCAACGGCCAGCCACTTGGCCATTGGCTGTTGGTTGGCCTTTGACCGGCCATCGGCCAACGGCCAACTGACTGGCCAACTTCAAACTCCGGCCAAGCCAAGCCAAGCCAACCAGGGAAAATTTCGGCCAATCCCAACGCTACTGTGTACCGATTGCGTATAAAATAAACTAAAATTGTCGGTAAGATTTTGGCAGTAATTTTGAAAAACTGATTTCCTCGAAGATGGCCATTTTTGATCCCAAAATGCGGGGCTGGTTCCATCCAGAATGTAAATTGCACCAAAACAATGCATCTGGAAAGTTTCATCCGCTTTCATAAAGAATTGAGCTTGTAAGGTGAAATTTACACAAAGAGATTAATTAATTCTTGCAGCACCTTAAACATCAAGGTCACATCACCTTGGTCAAGGTCGCATGACAGCTCCAATGTTGTATTTCAAGGCCCTGGAAGCCTAAAAACGTGCCTAGCTAGTTATTCCAGGACGTAGAATTCAAATGTGGCATTAGTTTCCATGTAGCTTTAGTTCACATATGTGGTCCTGACCACTCCTTTTTTCGGAGGGTTGGGGTCATGGCTAACAGCAGGTCAATCGGTCAGAAGGGGCTGAGGTACTAAAAAAGGTAAAGGTTTACCCCAGGAGATATCCCCCGCCCGCCACAAGACAGGGGGGGGCGGGCTCCCTCCCCGGTTCTCCGGCGGGGAGCCAGGGGTGTCACATCACATGATGGGGCAGTGGGGGGGGGGCCCCCCCTCCCCCACCCCCTTCCCTCCCCCCCCGGCGGGTCCCCTCCCAGCAGATAGGGAGGGGGGGGGGTGGGTGGAGCGGGGCCGCAAACCGTAAGATCGGCAGTTCTGACAGCCCGCTAGACCACTCGGAGTAAGTAGAGAGGGGCTGAGGTACTATACCTAAAAAGATGTGTTACTCAGGTTAAAGAGGTCGGAGAGCTTGAATTTGGCGTTAGTTTTACTGTAACAGCCAACCTGCACCTTTTTACAGAAACTTGTTGGTGATTTTTTCTTTTGTGAAAAAGTTCGCAAAAAAGACTAAAACCGAAAAAAGTTTTCTTACTGGAGAGTGCATGCATCGCTAGAAGCCATTTCTGTAACATTTGCTGACAATTCAGGACAGAACCGCACGTTTTGGAAATATGGTTACGTGCTTCTATTTTTGCAAGTTATAAATTTAAAGATTCACCAAAAATTCAAACTTAAAGCTTAAACTTTTAGACACATTTTTTTCACTTTCCAATAATTATAATATATAACACGTCGGAGTCACCTTTGAATGGTTAAACAGAATGTAGGAGCAGTTTTGAGAACTTCCATGGGGGAGTACAAAATATGTGAACTCAGCAGAATTTGTACTGGTCAAGAATCAACCAAAAACAACCCCACCATTCTTGGGCGTGCTTTTACGAGATTACAACATTTCAATGTTGTTCTGGAGCAGAATTAATCTATGTACGCATTGTACTAATAATCTCAAAGTAGCAGTCTATTGTTACTAGTCTAATGAACAGTTAATTCTCAAGCAAGGACTTCGAAAAACCAAACCAGAAACTCATCGTTGTAAAAACGCTACAAAGTTTGATATGCGCAATGAACGATACTTATTGTAGATGTTAGCTATACTTTGAATTAGGACTGTGTCACTCATTAACTGAAGTAATATGCTTAAAATTTACAACTGTAGCATCAATCAGCGACATTGATATTAATGGAATAGATACTTTTTGAAATGTGTGAGCTTCATTTGTATTCACAAAATCAGGATTAAACTGGCGGATTAAATGGATTAACTTAAACGGATTAACTTAAACGGATTAAAAGCGTATTCATAAAATACGGATTAAACGACTTAAATGACTTAATTTAATCCATTTAAGTTAATCCGTTTAAGTCGTGGCAAAGTTTAATCCGTTTAAGTAGTTTAATCCGTGATTTTATGAATACGTCTTTTAAATCCATTTAATCCATTTAAGTTAATCCGTTTAAGTTAATCCGTTTAATCATTTTATGAAAAGGCCCTTAGTAAATATTTTAAACTTTAAAAAAAAGTTTTTATCACAAGCGACCATTTCTCCATAGGACACTTGATTACAAATGCAGTATCTAGGTTCATTGGGGTCAGAACTCTCATCCTCAGAACTGGCAGTCTGAGGTACAGTCGCAGCCAACGGAAGCGAGGGCTGCGATCCATCCGATGAGAAATTACCACCGCCAAAAGTGGATACTGGGCCCACATCTTTCAAAAAATCACTCATTCGTGATGCTGACCTAAACAGTCAGACTGCGCTACAGTACAAGTACCCAGGTAATTAATAAATCGTGAAAACAGCATCCGCCGGATACCCCGGCTATACGCCGAGTGTACCATTCCCATATCAATTTGCTTTGCCTTTGCCAGCTGAGAATAGACAATTTATATATAATGGATATTCCAAAACAATTTAAGGCACGAAGTGGGTAAACAGTACACAATCTTCATCTTTTTTAAACAGAATTCACAATAAAACGCACTTTTCTCACTCAATTTGGATTCCAAACACTGAAAATTCCTCAGATCCGAAAACTCCAGGAAACTAAATCAGTCCCACTCAATATTAGCAGGTCTAACGAGAAGTGGTACAAAACATGGCACTAAAAGTTATAAACATACTTTCGAGGTCGCCCAGCTTTAGTTTCAGGTTGAGGATTTAGTGGATGTGAGAAAGTGTTTCCAGTCAAATCAAGACCATCGGAATACTCGGCGACTGCTGACAGGCCGGAGTTTCTAGAATTTGTGTCATCAATCCCGTGAAACTGGTAGGAATTGGAAACTGGGAAAGCGTCAACCACGTCGGAAGTTTTGCAATCGCCCAGTCGGTTAGGAATCGAGTAGCGACGAGACTGAAACAACAGTTCAACCTTATTAGAAAATTGAAAGAAACACATAAGCCCTGGCCGATCAGTGAAACAGCCAAAACAAGAAACGTGGAAAAAACTGAATTCAATGTAGCAAATGCAGCAATTATTGGCTACAATTTGTAATACTTTTCCGTTTAGCCGAACCATTCTACCGCCGTCCCTTGGCTCTGAATTTTCCAGCCCTTGCGCCGGAATTTTAAACAGCTCAGCCGTCTAGCTTTCGCAATTTTTTTCGCGAAAAGCAATGCCAGCATTGCAAATGAGTACTTCACAGATTTTTCGGACTTGGCTCGCGCTTTAAAGTTGCTTCAAGAAAACACTCCAGCCTGCACCAAAAGCTTGCTAAATTCGCCAATTTCTGCAAAGTTTAAGCTAGCTTCGTGAAAACTAAACAGCAAGGTCTTGATCCAAAATAGAACATACAGCAAAATTTTCCATATGAACAGGAACGGTTGACGATCTTGGTATCTCACTGCTGGTACTTGGAAGACAAGTCGGTATATCAATTCCGTTCTGTGCAAACTGCTTTTCGCGTCCAATAATCTCTGAGCGCAAAGGCCGCTTCCTCTCTACAACATAAATTAATAATAAACTTATAATAGTGCCACACACACTATAAACAACACCAAATGCTGCACACCAAATACTAGAAGACTCTTGTCACAATATCTTTGCATTATGCAAGAATTAGACACTTCAACCTCAAACCAGACTTTGTCCGACGGACAAGCAGGAACTGTAGCAAATGAAGGTTAATTAAAACGACAAATTAATGCCGTTGGATGGACGATATTTCAGTGCTAAATCGGCTCAAGGAGAGACAGCTAGTTGTTGGCAAAATTCATACTTAAGGGGGAGATCGCCATTTTTCGACCATCTCCGATTTTTCTCATTTTCCCATATTTTGTAGTCTCATAGGTCCGCAAAACAAGACAAGTGCGTTTGCTGCAAAACTTTTCCTATCATTCACAATAGCCCTCCAAAGGTGACCCCGACACGTATTTAAACATAGGAAAATGAAAAGTTAGGAAAATTTTTCAGCTACCAAAAGTTTGAGCGCTGTGTAAGAGCAAATCGGCTACCACTCGCTGAAAACCTAATTTGGACTAGGTAAAGTGTTAATATCTATACGAGGTTATTTTCCGTAGGGTCACTGATTTTATACGAATTTTTAAAGTCCGGAGAAGTCGATTTTTGCTCAAGATCGCTCTACCAATGTGTAGGTCAGTGACCATATTGTCCTGTCCTGAACTAACCCTTTGATGTAGAAACTTCGCGTTTAGATATTAGCACAGTATATTGTTAGAGCTTTATTTTGTATACAATCAATCCCTATCAGGCCTTTTCAGTAGCTCGCAGTTTTGGTAGCAGAAATTCTATTTTTCCTCAAAAATCGTCATTTTTCGAAAACTTCATGTTTGCTGCTTTATAAGTCAGTCAAATCTTAAGGTATCTCAATAAAATTTGGATGCTAATAGACTGGCATAAAAACCATCGTGTATGTAAAGTTTCATGTCAATAGCCTGTGTTTTCCTCTGGTGACATACTACGATAGCATGCCGCGGACATCTATGGGCAAAAAATGTCAAATTTTCAACTTTTTCAAATATAGCCATATTTTATACCAAATTGAAGCTCTCGATGTCCTGGACATTTTATCTTCTTGCTCCAAGTCTCTACAAAGCAGTATGGGAAAGTTAGAGCCTAGAGCGAGTTAAAGTTTGAAGCAAATGACAGTCCGAATAAGCTTTTCCAAATCGTCCAAATGCCGTGTCTCGCTCGTTGCTTGGTTTGCCACTGTAATTTATGCGGTAATAAACACCTGCAAATAAAGGCTTTAAATTGATGTATTTGTCATGCTGCAGTCTCTTGTCATCCCACGTGTACGCGACTTCGAAATACCAATGAGGCATGCTAAAGTGTAGAGATTTGAACTGCAATATTTCTAGACTGGATTGACCCTGGACTCTAAAAATTTGTCTTGTTTTTGAGCACATGGGGGTATATTATACCCAAAAATGAGCGAAATTGGTGACTAAATTTGGTACCTGGCGACCCCCCCCCCTTAAATTGTAAAGCGGAAGCTATTTCGCTTCGGTGACAGCCGAAACAGCTCCTGAAATAAGATTTGTCGGACTCTGGGTGTCCATGCTTTGATTTTTATTTTTCGAATAGTGATGTCAATTCTAATGTGAATTCAATTCTTCACAAAACTGTACCGCCCACCAAATTCCTTCCCTTCTGAACCGGGCTCTCAAAAGGAAGGCGGAGTTGTTGGGAACAATGCAAACTAAATGCCCACACACTAAATTAAGTCGACAGTAGAGCAGAGTATTCCGATGAATTGAATTTACTCTGGTTCCAAGTCAGACTACCAAGTGCTAACGCTTTCCATCAAAATTAAAACGTATTCATATCCATAGGACCATGTACTACAGTCTTACACAGCATTTTACAGTCAGCGGATAAATTATTAATTCTAGTAGTGCTATTGGTATTTATTTTATTTCCATTTCAACACACTTTTAGATCCAACATAACCCTCACTTTCTCTACACAAATAACAACATACTTTCCTTTCGACTTTTATTCCAATACTCCTCGGCTTGAATAACCTCTAAAACAAGGAAACTAACTTTTAGCAACCTAAACACGTCAGTATCTAACAGAGTGTAAATCCACAGGTACTTAGGGGGGGATTAAAATGGGGGCGCCCAAAGTTTGTTGAATTTCAATTCTTTTTGCAGGCATGTAAAGCATGTGTGTGGGCAAAATAGTATGAAGTCTCTGATTACTAACTGGTTCCTATCGTCCAGAACGCCCATGAAAACCTGGCCGACCCCCCGATTTTGGCGACACCCAGCATAAATACTTAAAAATTTCTCATAGCTGATTGGTTCGATGAAAACAGTTTGGCATAATGTGAGAAGACATATTGGGTAACATGTACATGGCATTAGCTTTGCTGTAAACCCAACGTTTGGAAAGCACTGCTGTCCTAACCTTGAAGAAACCTCGAAAATTTGGAAAATTTTGATCACAGAATCAAATAATTTAATTCTCGCAAAACCGTGGAAGCTAAAATTTGGTGTGAACATAGACCCCATACGTCTACAAAATTATGCCAAAAATGAAGTACCGATGTTTTGATACAGCCTTTTTAGTTTTGATTTGATTTATTTTTACCTTTCAAAATTTGATCAGATTTGATTTGATTTGATTTCTTGGGTCCCAAATTTTGATAGATTTGATTTGATTGATTTTCAGTTTTCTAGCAATTGAAGTGATGCGCAAACTAGTTTTAATTTGATTTGATTTGATTTTAGATTTGATTTTTGATCTGATTTTAGATCTGATATTTGATTTGATTCGATTTTGCCTCTAAAAATGAAGCAGATTTGATTTGATTTTTGGCTCTAAATTTTTTGATATTTGATTTGATGAATCATTTGAAAAAACTGCATCAAAACTAGTTTTGATTTGATTTGCATCAAAAATCAAAACAACGCTAATATGAAGGAATTCATTTGTATGATTAATGATTTGTAGCTTTACTGACCCTAATACAATAACATAAAATTAAAGCTGTTCCCATCACATAAGTGGATGCATGACTATGACTGACACTTTGAGTCTTCAGCTGAGTTGCAACGCTACTGCTGACCGGTGCATTCTTGTTGAGTTGGTACAGCCTGCCACACGACAAGAAAACAACTGTACACCGTTTATAAGGAACAAACTACGTGTAAATAAATCAGTTCTACCCGATACAGCCGTTTTCCAAATTTAATCAAGATTTTAAACTAAGGCAAATTGAAGGTAGAATCCCACAATTCAGTGGTCAGTTCAAACGATGAAATTTCTGTTTTTCGAAAATAACTTGAAGTGGGTGGCAAATATGCAATTGCGCCAAGAAGAAAAGTTGTTCAGAATCATGAAAGCTATCGATTGATGTAAATATTGTGCATATTGAACAATCTTCAAAAATCCACTTTTTAGCGATTTTTGCACTTTTTTCATGCTTCCAGTGGCATAAATCTAATTTGCGCTGGGCAAACTCCTTCATATTTGGTATAATATGGGAGACCTTTGGGGTCTATGTTCACACCAAGTTTTAGCTTCTGGGCTTGCGTCTCGGTTAAATTATTCGATTCGGCGTCCAAAATTTTCCAAATTTTTGACGGTTCGCCAAGTTTAAGCTAGCAGTGCTTTCCAACCGTTAGGCCTAAACCAAAGCTAATGCCATGCATAACTGTCCAATATGTCGTCTCTTGTAGTGCAAAAGCGTAGATGTTTTGATTGAACACAACACTTGTGAGAAATTTTTGAACATTTATGTTGGGTGTCGCCAAAATCGGGAGATCGGGCAGGTTCTTTGAAACGTAGCGAGTCATACGAATGCAGCTAAGAACCAACGAGTGGATACTTTTTTGCCCACGCACATGCTTTAGATTCATGCCAAAAATGAATCAAATCGAAAGATGTTTGGGCAAAAGTTTAGTCGCCCCCCGCCTTAACCTGGAAAAAGAGTTAAAAATTAACTCAATGCTTCCTGTTCTTAATTATTTAACAAAATTAATTATTAAACAAAATTATTAGTTCAACAAGCATCATACACAGTAACTTGTTGCTTATTCAGGCAATCAAACATTCTTTGTTCTACTCTCATAGCTACAGCTCGAAAAGGTTCAGAGAAAATTCGACACTTCAGAACACATATACATTATAACATTAACAACAAAAACTAAAAACAATTCACTCTTTTCTAATTGTTCAGTAATTCCAGGATTGTCAGCTTCCAATTCTGCCTTAAACTTGCTCAGTTCTACATCCAATTTCCTTAAAAATCGTTCAACCTAAAAATAAGTAGAATTCACAAATTCTGATACTGAGAAACAAAAACAATGGACAGCTACAACTCAACAACTTCTATTATTTGCTTCTACTTCTAGCAAATTCTTCATAAGTCCTAAACTAATTCAGTGTGTGTGTAGTAGAAGGCAAAATTCTCATTATTATGATACCATTTTAAGCCGTTTAATTAAACAAAAAATCCAGAGTTTTGGAAATTTTATCAAACTCTACTTAAATTCACAAATTCTAGTCCTTTCAAAACGAATAAACCTGAGTTTTATCCATTTGATACAGAATTTTTCAAAATTTATCCAAATCTTCAAAAATGTTAGCTAAAATGTGTTGTCTGTTTAACTTGACCCTGGCTACTTGCCCAATTATCTAGCCCTTGTACCAAACCTCCAATTTTTGAGGTGCCCCTCATACCCTTCTCGTTGTTAAAATGTGTTGGTGATGTAGAAACACGTTTCCATACCATTTGTTCTTTGTAGCATCTCAGCAATTCCTCAAAAAACTGCACTTTTCAATAATTTAATTGCTCAACTCTAAAACAGTCCTCCCACCGTAGGTAGTTTCTACAAACCCCCAACTTCTTCTGGGAAGTATTGATGCCACAGTAGGCACAAACATTTTTGTTCGAAAAATATATCTGGAAAAGCATATTTTTTTCAAAGCAAACCATACCAAGTCATGCATAGTGGTGGCTAAATTCACTTTTTCATCAGCATCTTCAAGAATTTTGAAATATTTCTGAAAAGCAATATATACGTCATTATTTCATTAAATAAACTATGTAGGTATATGTTTAATAACCAAAACAATTTTACTATATCGTACACGTATAGATAAGTAAAACGAACAGTCACAGTCAAAATGGCAGACGAATATCTGACATGGAGTATCTGAACAATTGCTGGTTCACTAAAAGAGGAACAACTAACTGAAGCGCCCCAAATTTGTACATACAGTAGGCTTCAAATCAGGGGCGCCACCCAAGGGGGGGCGACCGTCCCCCCCCCCTGTCAGGTTTCCAATGTCAGAAAAATTAAGATAAGCAGATTAAGATTAAGCAGAAAGGAGGAAAAGCAGGGAAAACAAAAATTTTCGCGCCTTCGGCGCGAATTAACCATTCTTTGTGTGTTTTGATAGTAGCAAGGGGCGGGGTGGGGTGGTTGACTTTCAATTATGTAGATTTTTCTTTCTGCTTACGCTTGAGCTATAATAGACAACAGCTGCTAATGTTTCCAAATCATGGTTTTTCTGCATTTGATTGTGCATATTAGCGATCAATTTCTTCTAAAATATTTCTGATATTTCTGAATGAAAGGCTGTGGCTTGACTGTATGATAGAAATTCGCAGTGTACCAAAAAATGACAGAAAAATTAAAATTTTAACTGCAAAATAAAAAAATTTTCTTGAACTTAAGTTTCGAATAGGCGGATTACCGGATATCCGGATATATGTTAACGTAAAATAGGTGGATATATATTCGGATATGTAAGAATATAAGGTGCCCATCACTAGGGCATACGCACGTTTTTTTACAAATGCAATTTAGAAATGCATACACAAATACTAAGTGAAATTTTGATTCCGCTTTCCACAAAAAGGCTCTAAAAATTTCCTAACTGGTGCTACTTTTTAAAAAGAGCTCTAGCTTTCGGCGCGGGGCCCCCCGCCCCCAGACCCCCGGTTTATTATAGCTACGTTTCGTTGCTTAGTTTGAATTTTATCAGCTTGAGTTATGTATATATACCTTATCTGGTGAAACCATGGCGCCAGCCAGAACACAACTAAGATAATTTGAAACAGCAAAAAGTGGCCTGAAAAAATTGCTTTCATGTCTGTCTAGACTGCAAAAATTCTGAACTTCTGGGGGGCTGCGCCCCCCAGATCCCCTGCTTTTTGGTTTATATGAATGTTTAATTATATTTAACTTCCTCAATCAATGAAGCCAACTACTAGTTATGTAATTCTCACTCAGTCTCTGTTGATATTTGTCACATTTCAAATTTCAATATGCGGTATTCCCAAATCTTAGTAAAAATTCACAAACTTCGAGTAAGTTCAAGCCGCTTATAAAATATAACTGCAGTCAAAATTTCAATGACACTGGATTTACTTTATACGAAATAGCGGAGGGGGAATGAGAGGACCTAGTCTAATGTCAACTGCTTTTCGCATCAACTTAATACAAGATTCTGCGCTGACACTGCAGAAAAAACACCTTGAACACCTTTCTACCAGAACTGCATTGTTTATTTGGCATAAGCTTTAATATTTCAAAATCGTCCTGCTTGCTTTGAAAGCTGAAGAATGCAGATCTTACTCGTATGTCATGTGGAGTGGAGCATGAGTGACCGCGAATATGGGTTGTTCAGCGAAGCTGGTCCATATTAGTGCGCTTTTAACCTAGTCCTCCTGGCATTTACAACCTGCCCCTCCCATATTAACGTTTTAAAACCTAGTCCTCTGTCCATTTACAACCTAATGTCACCCATATTGCATTTTTCATGCTCCACCGGAGCATTTTTATTCTTGTCCTATTTCATTTTTAAGGTTCTCAGTAAAAAGCAAAAACGTTAAAGCTGTGTAAAAGAAACTTTAAAAATTCCGCCAATCATTAATCGTCAACCGAAAGTACAGAACAAAGAAGCTTGAAAAGTTCCAATTTCTTATTTTTTCTTGATTTAGACGGAGATTCAACATCCAGTACCCATGGCTGCAATAGTTTTAGTTGCTGTCCTGTATATAGCATATAGTACTCTACTACAGCGCAACCAAATGCAAACTTTACTGTCAGTGAAGGAAACTCATAAAACACAATTTGCAATGCTCTTCCGAACTTGTATACTAAATTTCGGACGATTGCAACTTACCAGTAGCTAGTTATAGGCCGTGCTGTACTTCAGCAGCACTCTACTGCAGCGCAACCAGATGCAACTTTACTGTCGGTGAAGGAAACTCATACAGCACGATTTGCAATGCTCTGCCACACTTGTGTGTAACATTTCGGACGATTGCAACTTACCTGTAACTAGTTATAGGCCGTGCTGTACTTCAGCAGCACTCTACTGCAGCGCAACCAGATGCAAACTTTACTGTCGGTGAAGGAAACTCATACGGCACGATTTGCAATGCTCTGCCGCACTTGTGTGCAAAATTTCAGACGATTGCAACTTACCTGTAGCTAGTTACAGGCCGTGCTGTACTTCAGCAGCACTCTACTGCAGCGCAACCAGATGCAAACTTTACTGTCGGTGAAGGAAACTCATACAGCACGATTTGGAATGCTCTGCCGCACTTGTGTGCAAAATTTCGGACGATTGCAACTTACCTGTAACTAGTTATAGGCCGTGCTGTACTTCAGCCGCACTCTACTGCAGCGCAACCAGATGCAAACTTTACTGTCGGTGAAGGAAACTCATACGGCATGATTTGCAATGCTCTGCCGCACTTGTGTGCAAAATTTCAGACGATTGCAACTTACCTGTAGCTAGTTACAGGCCGTGCTGTACTTCAGCAGCACTCTACTGCAGAGCAATTAGGCGCAAACTTCACTGCCAAAAAAGGAGACTTGTATGGCATGATTTCCAATGCTATTATTCTGCACCTGCCTACAGAATTTCAGACGATTGCAAGTTTTCTGTAGTTAGTTATAGGACGTGCTGTATTTCTGCAGCACTCCACTGCAGCGCAACCAGATAGTAACATCGTAATAAGTACGTATACGAAACGTATCTATAATATATAGTTTGTCATGTCCTAAACTATCTGTATGCCGAATTTCAAATACCAGTGACGAATGAATAACTTGTTATCGAAGGTGCTGTGTTTGTTGGGGCAGTACATACAGCACGGTGGAAGCTAGAGAGTGCACCAACTAACATAGTTACAGTTCCCCCTTACTACAGACATAATTTTCACCAAGTTTCATATGTTTAGCCGTTTACAGTAAGTCTCAGACAGCGTGCTACGGTTGCTGCATAATAGTACAGCACGATAGCAGCACCGCACAGAGCTGCGATTATGCTCATCGTGTTCAGCGACCCCGATAACCCTTATATGCGTCCCACTATATGGCCCAAAACAGCATATTTAGGCCTATTTTTGACTATTTTCTGTGGAGTTGGGACTTAAAAATTTTCCGAAAATGGCTATTTGGCCGGACCAACTTTGGGCCGGCCGCCAGAACGGTCCTGGCCAGATATCAAAAATCGCCCTCGTTAGGACATATAAACCCTTCCGTAGATCCTTATGCAACAAACCACGTCTCTCTAGCGTTTTCCCTGAGTCCTGTAGCTTTGACAAAAAATTGGCCATTTTTGGCCATTTTAGCGCCAAGTCCACCTTTGGCCGGCCGTACAGATGGCTGGCCGGGCCGGACAGCGAAAAAATATCAAAAAGGTTCACTTTCGGGATATATACGTTCAGAAAAACCAAACTTCACCTGCTGAAAATGCCCAGATCGTTCTAACACTCCGACAGAAAATTGCATTTTTCCAAGCGTGACTTACACGGAAAAAAAACGGACCTAACTTGTCCGGAAGCGAAAATTTTCAAAGTTGGAAATTTTTGACCAAAACTTTTTTGCGACTTGTAGTACTCGTCGTGTAGATTCCAACGATACCAAAATTGTCCAGTTTGGTTGAGTATTTACCTGGCACGGAGCTCGAACGGGTCTCCAAGGGCCGCACTGAGCCTTTTACACCCATATTATAGGGGAGCGCTCTCGCGCTCCCCTATAATACAAGCTACCCTGCTTCAAACAAGGTTGTCGGCACCGAATGTAGAAAGTTTGCCGAAGGCTTGTCGTCCACACTTTGTGTGCAGAACAGTAGAACGAGACCATGACAGCTCGAGCATGTTTTATACCGAACTCCGCCAGCAGACCGTTAGGCCCACTGGAGGGAAAGTCTCGAACTGATATGGCCAAACCTCCATATCGTCCATTTGGCCAACACACATCGACCTTTAGCGGGCAGGTTACCTGTATTTGTCCTGATCTAGTTTGTCTTTATCCCTTTGTCCAATGGCCTGTTCGTTTCTATGACTGTGGTTGGTCTGTCTCAGGGTGGGGTCCGTAGTTACGAACCAATCCTGTGTCAGTTGATAGCGTCTGGTAGAAACTGGAATTCAGAGTGCTACTACAACCAAGCGGGTCCGTTTCTTCTTTCCCTGTACCACCTATTCTAATCTAGAAATCTATGTGCAACATATATAAATGGGCGGGGGAAGTGTATCTTTGGTACCAGGTACCCCCAGCATTGTCGACTATGGGTTCATTTCCCTTCCCCCTCCCGGCCCTAGTGGATGGTACAGGAAACCCCCCGCCAGTATATTTCGAGACTTAACGTGCCTACGGCACATAGCATTCCCCCATCCTTTTGAAAATTACATTTTTGGGGATAGACAAAGCTTTGGGGAAAACACCCACATAAAGAGGGGGGGGAGGGGGGAGGGGGATAAGGCTTATATGTTGTGTGACGGGACTTCAGCCAGCATACAGGTCTTACGGGACTTGAACTATGTACTCGTGGGCTTGACTACATAGTCCGGGCTCACATCTGTGCCAGCCAGGGCCCGCTCGAGGGTTCTGGCTGACGATGAAAGAAGCAGCTGTCAGGGCCCAGCCTCAGATATGTTTCATAGGCCGGATACCATACTGCCCGATTTTAGTATGGCGTCCTTGCATTCGCAACCAGCAAGACCCTCCCGGTTGAAAGAGCTCAGCGCAGAATCCATATGTCACGCATATGGATCCCTCTTCCGGGAAGTAAACGTAATCAGTTTTCCACACATACAATATAACTAAGCTTAAAATGCTAAAAATTCCACATTTTAGTACCCAATTAAATGAAAATGTGGAAAACTGATTATGTTTACTTCAATTTGGCGATATTAGACTAGGTCCTCTCATTCCCCCTCCACTATTTCGCATAAAGTAAATCCAGTGTCATTGAAATTTTGACTGTAGTAATATTTTATAAGCGGCTTGAACGTACTCGAAGTTTGTGAATTTTTACTAAGATTTTGAAATACCGTGTATATTGAAATTTTTTTAAATGTGACAAATATCAACAGAGACTGAATGAAAATTACATAACTAATGACTTTCTGCTGCTGAAAAATTTGACCAGAAATGCTTAAAATCTGTTAATGTTAATTTCTAGCTATCTCATCGTAAGTCAAAAATTGAGGAACTCAAAAAAGCACCCCCCTCCCTCATCACTCAAGTAAACCCAGCTGAGTAACAGACACAAACAGTAAGCTTATCCCAAAAGCTAACTTACGATATTGAGCAAAATGACTACATCCCATAAATGACTAACCTTACGTATATTTGAAGCTTCACGCTGCCTGTCCTCAGTTGCCAAATGTGCAGCATTACGAAAGAACATTTTAACGACTTCATCTTGCTGATCCATGGCATCTAAAACAAAAAACAGCTGAATAGTCAAAAATTAAATCTAGGAATTCACTGTATTTTTTGTATTTTTTTGTTTTCTTACACTTTTTAAAAAACACACTAAAAGCACAGCAAATTTTCACCTGAAGGAGCCAATTTTTATTCATTTTTAGCATGATTTTAAGTTGATTTTAAGGGATTGTATATTCAATACAAGTAGGAAAAATGCTCCTTGTAGTCGCATGAAAAATACAATATCAGCCAGAAGGACAGCATTCAATTCAAGAAAAGACAAGGTCTAAAATATATAATATGAGCCAGCATTTATGTAAAGGACAAGATTTAAAAGTTTAATATGAGCAGCACGCTTTCTCGGGCTCATACTGACGCCTTAGGAACACAGTTGTGTCTGCAATTAGTTTACATATGACTGAAATCTGTGAAACAGATCTAACAACAAAATCTAAGCTGAGCACACGGTAACACAACATCTAATCAAGGGTACACTGGATATGTTTAAACCAGAAGTTATTGCAGTCACAACATGCAGTCTTATATATATAGCATGTACTTCAAATACTAAACCATATCTTTCAATAACGTTCGGAAAACGTGTTGATTTTCAGCGCTACCATACTGCAATGCAACCATGAATTTCTCTGTAACAGGTCCATTTTGAGAGTAAATGCTCTGTCAGAATCATATGAACTAAAACACGAAAAGGCGAAGAAGGAATGATAACCCTTACGGACGGGCTATTTGTGAGGCGTTAATATGAGCCCGAGAAAGCGTGCTGCTCATATTAAACTTTTAAATCTTGTCCTTTACATAATTAAATGCTGGCTCACATTATACATTTTAGATCTTGTCTTTTCTCGAATTGAATGCTGTCCTTCTGGCTCATATTGTATTTTTCATGCGACTGCAAGGAGCATTTTTCCTACTTGTCCTATTTCATTTTTGGGAATGAGGGAATGTGTAATGTGTTAATATTGACCATAACATTAACGCTTACTGTTAAAATAAATGCTACCCCAGTAACTTGAACCAGGCACTCGTTCACGGTTGAACCAGATAAACCAGACGAGATACGGCGTCGACAATATGCTCATCGTGTAGTTCAGCGGTCCCGATTTACTAAATGGCTGTCACCAAAAGTCCAAACATAGCTGTTTTTGGGGACCTTTCCCAACTTTGACCCTGGGCGAGGAACCACGGGCACCATGCAGCCCGAGGGTCACATCCGTCGGTTTCGGCGATATGCTTATCGCGTTCAGCGAACCCGACTTACTATATGCGCACCGCCAAACAGACGAAAATAGCTGTTTGTGGGGACTTTTCCTAACTTTGACCCTGGACGAGGAACCACGGGCGCCATGCAGACCGAGGGTCACATCCGTCGGTTTCGGCGATATGCTTATCGTGTTCAGCGACCCCGACTTAGTATATAAAGGCAAGCTCTCAGGCAGTTTCAACTTGTTTATTTCAAGTTGCAGGGCGTGCTGCACCTGGCTTTTTCCTAGGCAAAAATTTCTGGGGGGAAGTCTGGGCGGAGTCCCCCCTCAGGTCTGGGGGGACCTCGGATTTCTGGGGGGGGGGGAGAAAAATTTTTCAAAAAATGCCTAAAAATAGCTGCTTTTTGCTGCTGAGGTAAAAAATTAACTATTTTAACTTAAATTTAAGCTTAAAATAGCTAAAAAATGCTCAAAATGGGTAAAAATCCGGCGAAGCCAGAAAATTTTTTCAAAATTAACCCTCAATACCCTATTTTTCCGGGCATTTTAAAGGTCTGGGGGGGAAGGCCCGAATCCTGGGAGGGGGCGACCCAAGTCTGGGGGGGACGAATTGAACGAATTTCTGGGTGGCCCCACCCCTCCCCCTGTAGGAAAAAGCCAGTGCACGGTGCTGCGGCTGTAGCGCAGCACGATAGCAGCACCGCGCAGCGACGAGGATACTCTCATCGTGTTCAGCGACTCCGATTTACTATATATGGCTGCTACAAAAAGGCCAAAATATCCGTTTTTAGCGACTTTTCCCAACTTTGACCCTGGGCGAGGAACCACGGGCGCCATGCAGCCCGAGGGTCACATCCGTCGGTTTCGGCGATATGTTCATCGTTTTCAGCGACTCCGATTTACTATATATGGCTGCTACAAAAAGGCCAAAAATAGCCGTTTATAGCGACTTTTCCCAACTTTGACCCTGGGCGAGGAACCACGGGTGCCATGGAGCCCGAGGGTTACATCCGTCGGTTTCGGCGATATGCTCATCGTTTTCAGCGACCCCGATTTACTATGTTACCACCGAATGGCCGAAAAACGCTATTTTAGACGACTTTTTGACAATTTTCTATGTTGGGGTCTCGAAAAATTTCTAAGTCCAAACGCTTCGCAACCCCATGTTTGACAGTCTGTAGAAACCGCTAGAAGTCGAAGTGGGCCAAAATAATCAATAGTGAACAGGTTCATGGTTTTGTTAACAAGATAATAATAGGCAAAGGTTACCACCACAAGGCATGTGAAAAATCAGTGTGCTAGAAAATGTACCAAAAGCGTAAAGGAGAAACAGAAGAGAAAAAACCCCCACTTAGAAAGTAGGTCTGAAAAATGAAAATTTTCAAAGTTCATTTTCCCGGGCAAGTTTGGTATCATTCGAAAGCTCGTGGCCTGGGCATTTCAAAAATGTAAGTATTAACTCCTGATTCCTTACCGTTGACTAGTTACGCCTAATTAAGCATTTTTAAAACACGCAATGTACCTTTGTGGCTCCTCATATGGGGCGCTCTCCGAGCTGCACCACGAAAATAACGCTTCAAAATTCTGGACATGACAGGAATAAAATTTAGTGTCTGAAATAAAAGTTTTCAAGTTTTTCAGACCAAAATTTTCGTAATTTTTACAACCTTCTCGACGTCTACTTCTAGCGCGAAAACACGTCTTCGACGCAAACACTTAACCTTCCAGTGCATTGACATGTCGTTTCTAAAAATTAAGGAAGCAATGTTTTCTTTTGTTTCTGTAACAAGCTAAAACAGTTACATATAAGTTATAAATGCTGTAAAAACCGTTAGAAACGTGATAATGCTGCGAAAAAGTAAATTTCAGGAAAAACTGATTTTTACAAAAACACATTTTCTTAAAAAACACGCTAAAAAGCACAGTTGAAATGTTGAAAAACCCTGTTAAGGATGCAACATGAAATCATTAATCCGACGAAAAAATCGATCCATACATAAAAAACTAACTTACTCTGAACCTGCAGATCCATCTCACGCATCTCTGTAAACCTGTCTCTGAGTTCAGAAGGTAGCTGCTCTATGACTGAAACAATTCAATCAAATTATTACATGGATAAAAATGCTCCGATGGAGCATGAAAATGCAATATGGGTCGTTAGACTTCCAAATGGGCAATATGACTGCGTCGTTTATGTATTTGAAATATTATATATATAAGCTTAACATTTCAAAATCAGCTGGAAAGCTGAAATAAGGAGCCTATGTGCATGTGTGACGAGTAACCGCGAAAATGGGTTGTTCAGCTAAGCTGGTCCATATTATTGCGCTTTTAACCTAGTCCTCCTGGCATTTACAACCTGACCTGCCCCTCCCATATTAACGTTTTAAAACCTAGTCCTCTGTCCGCTTAAAACCTAATGTCACCCATATTGCATTTTTCATGCCACATCGGAGCATTCTTATCCCTGTCCTATTTCATTTTTAAGGTTCTCAGTAAAACTCAAGTAAAAAATGTCAAAGTTTCAAAAAAGAAACTTTAAAAATTCCGCCAATCATTAATCGTCAACTGCACCTATGTACAGAACAAAGAAGCTTGAAAAGTTCCAATTTCTTATTTTTTCTTGATTTAGACGGAGATTCAACATCCAGTAGATAGATATGGTTACAACAGTTTCAGTAGCTGCTGAAAACTTATACGGCACGATTTCTAATGCTTTGCAGCACTTATATTAGAAATTTCAGACGATTGAAACTTATCTCCAGCTAGTATAGGCCGTGCTGTACTTCAGCAGCACTCCACTGCAGCACAACCAGAAGCAAATTATACTGCCAACGGTGGAAACTTATACGGCACGATTTCTAATGCTCTTCTGCAGTTATATGCAAAATTTCAGACGATTGCATGCAACTTATCTGTAGCTAGTTATAGGCTGTGCTGTACTTCTCCAGCAGCACTTTACTGCAGCGCAGCCAGATGCAAACTATACTGTCTATGTAACTATATTAATTTGCTATGTCCATGCTATTTACACACCTAATGTAATATGTTTAACCGTCTACAGTGAGTTTATAGCCAGCGTTATATGGTTTCTACATAACAGTGCAGCACAATAGCAGCACCGCACCGCGCTGCAACTATGCTCATCGTGTTCAGCGACCCCGATAACTCTTATATGCGTCCCACTAAATGACCCAAAACAGCATATTTAGGCCTCTTTTTGACTGTTTTCTGTGGAGTTGGGACTGGGAATTTTCCCGAAAACGGCATTTGGACCGGCCGCCAGAACGGTCCAGGACCTAAATCAAAAATCGGCCAACGTTATGACACGCTACCCATCCAAAAGTTTCTTATGCAACAAACCGCGTGTCGCTAGCTTGTTTCCTGAGCCCTGTAGGCGTGACACAAAATTGCCGTTTTTTGGCACACCCCGTCTGGCCATGCGCAAATTGTAGAGCACATCGAGTTTAGTATATCTGTGGAGTTTCAGCCCCGTATCACTTACCGTTAAAAAGTTGCACCCCGGACCGGTTATGGCGGCGATGTTTTTTTCCGGTTTCTCCTTTGATGGTTGTATTGTACATAATGTTCGCCGCTTTCACGTGATCTGCTGCGGTGGGCCAACCTAAAGGGCTATAGGGTCTAGTAGTACCCTCTAAAGAATTTAAGAATCGCTACTTTTTTGCGCCGCAGCAGCGCCACAGCCCCGCAGTGGCGCCGCAAAGTCGGCTCAGAGCGAAAAGTGACCATTTTTGTGGTCGTCGCTCAGGTCGAACGTTACGAGCTGGAGCTGATTTCTTTTTATATTCAGAAATTATATATACTGAACTAACTAACGGTCCAGGTTGCGTTTCTCTATCACTTCCCTAGCGACCACAGTGGCCCGTCAAAATGGCGAAAATTCGAAAAATGAAAAATCGAAATTTCTCGCTATCTATTCTACTTTGAAAGCTCAAATCTTCCATACAAGGGTTTTCTGGTACGGAGAATCGATTCCCACAGTCAGTTTTACCGTCAGACCCACCCATCTTGCTGGGCTGGTTCCCCTTTGCCGTCGGGAGGGTCAAGTCGGAAACCGCTTGCTGGAGGTCCATAGTAGGCTTTACCTGGCCTCTCAAAACTTTGTCAATAGGGGTTTTCTGGTGCGCCCAGCTCATTCTAGGTATCCGTTTTGCCTTCAGACGTACCTATTTTACTGGGCTGGTTCCAGTTTGCCGTTTGAAGGGTCAGTCGGGTGGGGGGTCAAGTGGTCGAAAATAAATTTTTTCAAAAGTGTTCAAATTTGGTACCAAATGAAAGCCCTAAGTGAGCTGAGCAACTTTTGTCATAGAACTGCGTACCCAAAGTGGCTGTAGAGTGCTGTGGTGGGTGGGGACTTAGGCGATTTCGGGTCAAAAATAAAATTTTTCAAAAGTGGTCAGATTTGTGTCAAATGAAAGTCCGAAGCTAACGGAACAACTTTTGTGATGGAGCCACCCACCCAAACTTGCTGTGCCAAATAACGTCACGTGCCTATGAAACTTTTGTCTTTACTTCTTCAACCGGAATTTAAAGGATACAGACACAACCAACACACACATATTATCCTCTTTTGTGCGGAGCATTTTTGTTACTTGTATAACATGGCTCATTCCTTGCTGGATTGATGGTTGCTGAAGCTGTGGATAAACTATTTAATTGATTCATTTCCGTTAACTTATAGAATGTGTGAAATAATTAGTTGTGCGTCAAACGTACCATCAGTTTTACATTTATACTATTATCGCGTGGCTTCACCATAATCGTAAGAGACTGCCAGAGCAATACAGTGTAGCAATACAACAATACGCTGTGAAAGCAATTTAGTTGCACATTGCAAATGATAGAAGTGTATACAGTTACACATAAACAGAAAATGTACATACAATCTATATAAGTAGTGCATGCGACCGTAACCAGACCATATCCACACACTGTGCGGCTCGTCAGTGGTTCAGTGTGGAACACAGTTTTTTACAAATGTTTTTAAGAAAACCATAAAAATAAATGAAAAAGGTTTCGCCGCTGGTCGCCTCAAGAAGTGAAGTTAAACAAGCATAGATAGTGCTAAACGTATATTTCTATCCAATTTGACTTGTAAGCTGCTGGGCTTATTCTAGTGGGGGGGGCGGTGCCCCCCCCCCATAAACACCCTTCCCCCCCCCAAAAATCGTCCCCCCCCCCCCAAAAAAAGTGGGCGCCCCTTTTGGTACCAAATTTTGCCCTGAAAAAATCGCTCAGAAGGCCAAATTTTCAAAATTTTGCAGCTTCGCCGGAAGATTTTTACTCAATTTTTGCCCTTTTAAACACTAAATCTGCTTATTTTTGCTATGAAAATCAACTTTTATAGTATATGCCAGAAAAATAGCGCTATTTTTAGCATATTTTTCGAAAAATTTTCGCCCCCCCCAAAAAATTCCTTGCCCCTCGGACTTTTGGGGGGGGAGCCCAAGAAAAAATCCCTAGAATAAGCCCAGA